>JAKWBI020000104.1:0-111472 GCA_022664585.2 Zalerion maritima | reverse complement strand
CCCTTTAACCTTAATATATAAAATCGATTATATAATATTTAGGCCAAATTAATTATATTAATTCGTATAATAAATCTAGGATTACCGTATATATTAATATTATTAGCGAGGATTAATATTAATTTAGCGTAAAATATTTAAACCTTTATTTTTTTACTAGTATTTTTAAACTAATTTTCTAGGAATAAAAGGTAATAATAAAATTCCTATAAGGATTAGGCTTCCCTTTAACGCGTATTCTTTAATAATTATTAAAGGGTATAATCCTTATTTTATACATCCTTAAATTAAATTTTAATCCAAATACGGAACGCCGTTTAATCGCTTTGGTTTCGTTCCCTTAACGTTTTACTTTTAAAGGTATTTAAAAATATTTACCAGTATTGGTGTAAATCCGGCGCCATATAATTAAATATAAGGAGGATTTTCTTATAATCCTTGCAATATTTTTTATAATTTCCATCGAAAGCGCATTAAAGGTTTATTTTCCAAATATTATATTAGCGGAAAATAACGGTAATTAAAAGAATATTAATATTAATAATTTTAATATTGGGTCCTTTATTATTCGATAATAAATCGCTTTATTTTCGATAATATTTCGCCCATGGTTGGTTTTTTCCGAGTTTAATTAATTCCGCTTCCAAGGCTTATTATTTACGCTTTAAATTTCGAATATATTTAAATTAGGTAATATATTTAACGTGGTATTATTCGAAAGTATAAAAATTAAAATCTCCCTTTTTTCGAGATATTTCCTTTTCGTTATTATTATTTAAAATAAAGTGGCTATACAATAATAAAGCGGGGGCGTTTTATTAGGATTAATACGCGAGTTCGTTTTTATTTTTATTATAAAAATTCGATTGTCCGTTTTTTACTTTTAATATTTTGGGTAATTAAGGGGAGAAAAATAAAAATTATAATAAGGTTTATAAATTTACCCTATGGGAAGGTTAGGCAAGGTGTAAAAGGCTAAAATGGATGGGATGGCAATAAGTATATTATAACCAGTTTTCTTAAAAGCTTATTTTTAAAAAAAAGAAAAGAAGCCGAGTTCCTTTATCTTTGCGTCCCTTAAGGGGATCGCTTATATTACGCTAAAAGTTCCTTAGCGTTCCATCCCAGGAAGGTCTTCCGTACCAGTCCCGGGTAGGTCCCGGGTAGGTCGACGTTCCTTACATTTATATAATATTAACGAATAATTAAAGGTATCGGTAATTATGCCATTTTGGCGTCCCGATAAATTAAAAGGGTTGGAAAACGTATTTAAGCCCGATAAAAAATAAGCGTTACCATTTTACCGCGGTTCCGTAAATTATATAATAAAATTAATAAAAAATACCGAGGGGAAAAACCCGTAAATACCATGGGGTTTAATTTACGGTATATTAAGGGAGGAGTTATTGGTTTTATAAAAAACCCTAACGTAACTATTTAATAAGAGCTATGTAGGGGCTAATTGCTTTCCCGTACGCGCCCCGGTACTTTTCTTTTTAAAAAACCAGGGGGCGGTTGCGTTTTTATTACGATTATAGGGGGTTAAATAAGGTTATACGCCAGGGCCGTTACCCCTTACCGTTTATTTATAAAATATTACGGACCCTGGGTAAGGCGCGTTGGTTTACGAAGGTAAATATTAAAGCCGCCTAATATAAATTACGCATTCGCCACGGGGATATATAAAAAATAATATTCGGAATTTATTTTGGCCTGTATAATAAACGGTAACCACGTTCGGCCTTAATAGCGCGGGAATACTATTTTAATAATATATAAATAATATATTTCGCGAATTCTGTAATATATTTTATATAATATATATAAATGATATACTGGTTTATTTAAGCGGTATAAAGCGAAACCATATATTTAAGGTCCGCCAAATCGTGGAAAAGTTCTGTAAAATAAACCTCCGATTAAAGCTAATTAAGTGTATTTTTATAATAAAAAAATAATATATTTTGGGTTTATTATAATAATAGAAAAGGGAATACGCGCCAACCCGGAAAAACTACGGGCTACACGCGAATGGGAAAAGCCCACGATTATATAAAAAATCCGCGGTTTCCTGGATTTCGCTAATTTTTATAAGGAGTTTATCGACCAATTCTTCGATTTAAAGCTCCCGCTTTCCGCCTTTTTTAAAAGGGGAAAAGGGTTTTGTTAGAGCCTTATCGAATCCGAAATGTTTTAATAATTAAAAAAGGCGTTTATGGCCCCCCCGGTATTGGCGTAATTCGACCCGGCGGCGGAAACGGTCCTGGAAATTAATAATTCGGAATAAGCAATAGGCTCTTGCCTTTTTTAATAAAACGAAGCGGGAACGCTGCGGCCTATAGTTTTCTTCTTCCAGCGATTAACGCCCGTCGAATATAATTATAATATTTATAATAAAGAATTCCTGGCCATAATTAAAAATATAAAAATATAAAACGTAAAACTTTGGAATATGGCCGGCGTATTCCAAATATGCTCGGATTATAATAACCTACCGTATTTTATAATTAAAAAACATTTATTAAAATATTAAATCCATTAATAGGAATAAATATATCGGTATCGTTTTTGGTTAAAATTTCGCCCCGGCCGGTTATTCTTAATGCCCGATATATTATTACGGCGGGAACAAAATATACCAAAGGGGGGGGAAAATAAACGCCTTACCGGCCGTAATTTTTAATTGGTCCAAAACGATTAATTTCCGGCGGCCATATATAATATAAGGGCCCTCCCAGGCTTACCTTTTAAAAACGCCAAGCTTTAGGAATTATAATCCGCACCGGTATAGTATAATAATTAATATAAAACCATATAAAAAATAATCGAAGGGGGGGAATAAATATTCCCTTAAACCCGAGGGGTATTCGCGCTTTAAAGACCGGCGCTAAATACCAGCGTGGGAGTAATTATAAACCGCCCTTATTTAACGGGCTTATAATTTTATAATTACCGGCCACCCGAAATGCGACGGAATAGTAATAATATTATCCCGCAAACATTTTTGGCCGAGTATAACACGTATGGTACGCCGTTTTATACGTAATTATAATATATACGGCAGGACCATTATATAAAAAAGCCAGAAAAAGGGCTTATTAAAACTATTCCTAATGGCGGACTGTTTTTAAAGCAAAAGATCCGTGAATTTTATAATAAACCTCCCCGCCGCGGACCTGTATAATCCTCGCTTTTTAATAATAATTACCAACCGCCTTTATAAAGGCGTAATCTTAAAAGCCATAATATTTATAATGGCGGAAATATACGCTGAAAGATTTATATAATACTTGTAATATTTCCACGGTTTCTTTAAAACGATTATAAATAATAAAGGGTTAAATTAGGTGGGCGGCGTTTGGCAGTGCTTATATAAATTAATAGGTATAATATAACGATTATTAATTATATTTCACCGTTAAGCCCATAGCGCAACCAAGCGAGCGAACCAAAAGGTTTAGCATTTTTTATAAATATTTATATTAATAAAACAATTAAACTGGCCCGGGCTTTTACCGGTAGCGCAATTAATTATTAATAACCGCGATTTATTATTAATCGGCCTTAATTTATTTTTCATTTCGCACGGGTATTATATAATACCTATAATAGAATATATTAACCCAGGGCCATTAAAAAAAACGCCGCGGGGACGTGTAAAGCAATTCCTGGACAGGTTAAAGGAGGCCACCGAATAGGTATAAACGGCGGTAATGGCTATATAATAATACTATAAAAATATAACAAATAAATTCCGCTCCCCCGTAAAAAGGTTCGAAATAAGTAATAAAATATGGCTTTTTTTATATAATATAATTACCGCGCGGCCCTTACGGAAATTAAATTAATTTTATACCAAGTATATAATTATAAGGGTGGTAAACTTACATATTATAAAATTAAATACGCCCTTTAATATTTACGCCCGTTTTTATATAAATCTTTTATAATAAATTAATAATAACCCCTTAGCGTCTTAAACCTAGAATATTATATAACTCCCACCGATTTGGGATAATAAATTAAAAGAAAACAAATGGTAAATGAAGGAGGTATTTAAAATACGGACCTAAAAGCGTAATCGCGGCGCCATTAGGCAGGTATTGGTGAAATAATAGGGCTGGGCAAAGTTAATTTAGGAACCATTATCCCAATTTATAAATGTAACGGCGCTAAACTATTACGAATAATATTTCGGCAACGCGGCGTTTTATAATGGCCCCGCATAGGCCAAATTATATTTAAAATTAACAGCGGCGACGCAGCGAACGGGGTAATTTAATAATAAAGTAAAGTAAAGATTTTAAAGGGACGATCCCCTTAGGCGTATATGGCGCCAATAGAAATTCGGTAAAAGTAAAAAATAAAAATAAGAAATCCGTAACGGGCCATACATAGTACCGCACCAATAGCCCAGGTATAATAATTATTAATATATACCGGTAATAAAGTTTTAAATAATCTGGCTTATATTGAACCTAATATTATTATTATATTTATTGGAATTACCGCGGGAATATAATATATATTGCCCGGGGAAGGGCGTAATATTAATGAAAGGTAATAAGGGAGCGGGGAATTAAGGGGATTATTAAAGGTTCCCCGGCGGATATATAACGGGGGAAAGGAGCGGGATTTACGCGGTTTCATAAAACGGCGAGGAGTTTCTTACCAATAATGGTAAAGCGCCTAATAAATTTAATAAGGAAGGCGGCCTGCCTACGCATAGGTACCGTATTAATAACGGGCGCGGCGGGGGTAACCGGCACCGAGCCGGCGCGGTGCCCAGTATTAATACGACGAATGGCCTTATTATTAAATTATTAATAGGCCTAATTACGGTATTAATAACGGTAATTATATAATAAGGCCGGAGCGGATTTACGGTAAAATTACCATAAGGGTTATCGGTTTTGGTAATAATAACCAGGGTAATAATAATAGCCTTAATATTAGGGGTATTAAAATATTAATAGGGCGGGTTAACGACGGATTAACCGCGGGGGGGAGGGATTATGTCGGCGCCCTTTAAAATTTATAATATTACAGGTATGGTTACCTTTAAAATATAAAAAATAAATAATACTTTATTTTACAGATTAATGTCAAATTAATTACGGGTTTTAAAATAACCTAAAAAGGGTGTCCTATTAAATTAATTATAATAACGGTGGGTAAAGGTATTGGCGATTTAATAAATATAAATTTTATATAATTTATTACGCTTAATTCCGGTAAAAATATTTTATATTAATTAACCCCGAAACCGTAATAATCGCGCGCAAAAAGGAAACCATTTGTTTTAATAATATTTTTTTTAATAAAACTCGCCCGGAGGGCAGAAACCTTATATTATTTATAACGGGTTAATAATACCTCGGGAGCGTAAAAATCGGGGATCGTTATATATTTTAATAATAATAAAAGTATAAGCAATAATACTTTTATAACCCGCTGGTTTTACGGCGTTACCGCCATGGGCGGGAAAAGGTAAAAGCGCTGGAAAGGCCGGCCCGAAACCGCCGGAATTAAAAATGAAAGGATTAATGGTTTAAAATATTATATAGTTTATTAATCAACGCCCGGGCGGCGGGTTTGTAGTAAAAAGGGGACTAAAAAAATTTACTGGTAAAAATCTCGGCGGAATTTACTCGGAGAAATTTTAAATAATAATGGGTTAGCGCCCAAAGCCCGTAATGCCGCCGTTTAAGGTATAAAACACCCGTAAAAGGGCTCGGCGCCCGTATAAACGCCCAGAAAAGTAGTAAAAAAAAAGGGGGGGATTTCGGGGGGGGGGGGGTAATTTATAATTATTGTCATAGGCCCACCCATATCATAACGTACACACAGCGGGCTAGCCGCGGGACCGATACGTATAAGAAATTATCCATAGATCGTTCCCCCTATCCTAAACCTTTCCCCTTTTTTTCCCTTTTTCTCCTCCGTAAATCGAATATATATATTATTATAATACTTATTATTATTCCTTAATATAATCTTAGCCCTTTATATATATTCGATTTTTAAATAATCCCTTATTATATTTTATTCCGCACCCACCCCATAGCGCCTTTATTATAAATAATAATCCGAACGAAAATAATTAGGCGCCCGCCGGCGGATAAGATTAATAAACCCTCCCCGAGGCGGTAATGCTGCTTATTTACCAGGAAATAGCCCGGGTATTTGCGGCCATTAATAATAAGTCCGCCGCCGAGTTAAATAATATAGAAAAACGCCTAATTTAAATGCTCGCCGCCCTCGATACCCGGATTTCGGCGGCGCACTAAGCGCCGCCCGCCCTAATAAATTATAACCCGCCGATCGTAATAATCCCGTAATAAAAACAGCTCCCCTGGCCGGTAAAATTCGACGGTAATAAAATAAAATAAAAGGTATTTCGGGTTAAAATTAAATATAAATTAATCCTAAACCAGGACCTTATTAAGGGCGATATATTTTTATAGTATAATATTAACGCCTGCCTAAAGGATAAGCCAAAAGCCCTTATTATAATATTTTACGGCGAAGGTAAATCGATGGGTTAAAATCCCGCGCGATTTATTATACACCTAAAAACGGTATTCGGGGACCCTAATAATTATAAATAAGCGGCGAAAAAGCTTTACTTTTTATATTAAGGGAAAAGGTAATCGTTTTTAGCCTTTTATTCCCGATTTAAATAATTTTTGGTAAACGTAGGGGGCGCCGTATAAGACGATCTTATTAAGCTTATATTATTAAATAAAGCGATATATTAACGCCTTTGCCTAATATTAATATCGGTTTACCTTTTTAACTTATATTAAAAATGGGTTTATATAATTATTAATATTATATTTCGCCTAAATTTAGTATTAGGTAAAAAAGGGAGTAATATATTAATAATACATTAATTGCGTTTTTAAAAGGACCCGGATACCTTAATATCGGGGGTAAACGCTATAAATTTTAAATTAAAAAATAAGCCACGCCGCGCTAAATGGATAACCGTAATTAAAATAAAACGCCGGCGTAAAAAAGGCCAATATATTCGGTATAAATCGAATAATTATTTTATTTTAAAATATAAATTAGCCCCGGTTAAATTAACCAAAAAGGTCCGGATTAATACCGTGGGCGTAATGCCTTACCCGGGGGCGTTAAATAAAAATAAGGGGAAAAAAAAATTAAAAGGGTAATTTTTAAGCATAAGCGTGCTTAAAAACCGTTAATGCGGAGTAAAATAATAAAGGGGATAAAACGGATAAACGGCACCCCTTTTTTAATAAACGTTTATTTAAATGGGATTTATTTTACCGACGCTTTTATCGATAATGGGTGCCTATATTATGGCGCAATTTGTAATTCCTTTATTATTAAATTCCGCCTCCCATATATTTTAATACCCACCAAAATATTAATATATATATTCGTATTGCCCGCGTAATAAAAAATTATAATAATTAAGGCGGTATATATAAATATTAATATTAATGGGTATTTTTAATATTATTTTTATTTTTCCGTCCCGAATTTTTTATACCCAATAATATTAGGTAAATTATAATACGAAAAAAAAATAATCGTATATAAAACGGTAAAAAAGCGGATTTATATTAATAGGGCGAACCTTTTTGTAAGGGAAAAGGGGTCGAGGGGTACCGTTTTGGCAAATATATAATTAATTAATATTACCGCCCTATATATTATAATGTATAAAATAGGAGCGAGTAATTTAATATTATTCGCAATATTCTTATATAATATTAACGAATAATTAAAAGTATTAATGGTTAAAATATTTTGGCCATTTACTAAATTAAAAGGGCTGGAAAATGTATTTAAACCTAATAAAGGATAGGTATTATTATTTTACCGCGGTTCCGTAAACCACGTAATAAAATTGGTAAAAAATACCGAAAAAAAAGACCCGTAAATATTATAAGGTCCGATTTATAATATATCGAGGGAGGAATTATTGGTTTTATAAAAAACCTTAACGGAATTATTTAATAAGGGTTATATAAACGCCAGCAGTTTTCCCGTATACGCCCCGGTACTTTTTATTAAAAAACCGGGGGGCGGGTTGCGTTTTTATTATAATTATAAGGGGTTAAATACGGTTATATACCAGGACCGTTATCCCTTACCGTTTATTTATAAAATATTACGGACCCTGGTTAAGGCGCATTGGTTTATTAAGGTAAATATTAAAGCCGCTTATTATAAATTATGCGTTCGCCACGGGAATAAATAAAAAATAGCGTTTAAAATTTATTTCGGCTTATATAAATGGACGGTAACCCCGTTCGGCCTTAATAATACGGGAGTATTATTTTAATAATATATTAATAATATATTACATAAGTTTTTTAATATATTTTATACGGTATATATAAATAATATACTGGTTTATTTAAACGGTATAAAATAAAATTATATATTAAAGGTCCGCCAAATTATAAAAAAAATCCGTAATATAGGCCTTTAATTAAACCTAACCAAATACGTTTTTATAATGAAAAAAATAATATACCTTGGGTTTATTATAATAATAAAAAAAGGAATACGCGCCGATCCGGAAAAATTACGGGCCATATATAAATAAGAAAAGCCCATAACCGTAAAAGGGGTCCGCGGCTTTTTAGGCTTTGCTAACTTTTATAGGGAATTTATCGATTAATTTTTTAATTTAAAATTCCCGCTTTCCGCCCTTTTTAAAAAGGGAAAAGGGTTCCACTAGGGCCTTATCGAATCCGAAGCGTTTTAATAATTAAAAAGGGTATTTATGGCCCCCCCGGTATTGGCGTAATTTAATCCGGCGGCGGAAACGGTTTTAAAAGCCAATAATTCGGGATAGGCGATAGGCTTTTACCTTTTTTAATAAAATAAGGCGGAAATATTACGCCCCGTGGCCTTTTTTTTTTAACGATTAATACCCGCCGAATATAATTATAATATTTATAATAAGGAATTCCTGGTTATAATAAAAAGTATAAAGGTATAAAACGCGGAATTCCGTAATATAACCGGTATATTCCGGGTACGTTTAAATTATAATAATTTACGGTATTTTATAATTAAAAGGCGTTTATTAAAATATTAAATCCGTTAGTAAGAATAAATATATTGGTACCGTTTTTAATTAAAGTTCCGCCCCGGCCGGTTATTTTTAATGCCCGATATATTATTACGGCGGGATTAAAATATACCGAAAGGGAAGGGAGATAAGCGTTTTACCGGCCGCAGTTTTTAATTGGTTTAAAATAATTAATTGCCGGCGGCCATATATAATATAGGGGCCCTTTTAAGCCCGCCATTTAAAAATACCGAGCTTTAGGAATTATAATCCGTAATAGTATAATATAATAATTAATATAAAATTATACGAAAAATAATCGAAAAAGGGGAATAAATATTTCCCCCGGCTATAAAAATAAAGGTTTTTATTATAAAATACTTTTTCGAACCCGAAAAATACTTGCGTTTTAGGAATAAGCGTTGAATACCAATATAAAAGTAATTATAAACCGCCCTTATTTACCGGGCTTATAATTTTATAATTACCGGCCACCCGGGACGTAATAAAATAATAATAATATTATTTTATAATTATTTTTGGCCGGGTATAACCCGTATAATACGCCGTTTTATATATAATTATAATATATACGGTAAAACCACCGTGTGGAGAAACCAAAAAAAGGGCTTATTAAAGCCACTCCTAATGGCGGACCATTTTTAAAGCGAAATATTCGTGGATTTTATAATAAACCTCCCCGCCGCGAACCCGTATAGCCCCCGCTTTTTAATAATAATTACCGATCGCCTTTATAAGGGTGTAATTTTAAAAACCATAATATTTTTAGCGTTTTTACGGTTTCTTTAAAGCGATTATAAGTAATAAAGGGTTAAATTGGGTGGGCGGCTTTTGGAAATGCTTATACGAATTAATAGGTATAATGCAACGGTTATTAATCGCGTTCCACCCCGAAACCGATAATACGACCGAGCGAGCGAACCAGGAGGTTTAGCATTTTTTACGAATATTCGTATTAATAAAGCAGCTGGATTGGCCCGGGCTTTTACCGGTAACGCAATTAATTATTAATAATTACGATTTATTATTAATTGGCCTTAGCCTATTTTTTATTATATACGGGTACCATATAATACCTATAGCGAAGTGTAATAACCTAGGGCCCTTAAAAAAAACGCCGCGGAAATACGTAAAGCAGTTCCTGGATAGGTTAAAAAAGGCCACCGAATAAGTATAAGCGGCGGCAGCGGCCATATAATAATAATATAAAAATATAGCGAATAAATACCGCTTTTCCGTAAAAAGGTTTAAGATGGGTAATAAAGTATGGTTTACCCTGTGTAATATAATTACCGCGCGGCCCTTACGAAAATTAAATTGGCTTTACGCTAAGTATACGATTACGGGGGTAATAAACTTATATATAATAAAATTAAATACCCCCTTAAATATCCACCCGCATTTTTACGTAAACCTTTTATAACGGGCCAGTTACGACCTTTTATTATTTTAAACCTAGGATAATATATAACCCTTATTAATTCGGAATAAAAAAATAAGTAAGGATAAGTGGACGGTAAAAAAGGTATTTAAAGTACGAACCCAAAAGCGGGGTCGCGGTATTATAAAATAAGTATTAATAAAATGGTAGGGCTGGGCCGAGCTAATTTGGGAATTTTTATCCCAGCTCGTAAATATAGCGGTATTAAACCGTTATAAATAGCGTTTCGGCGATATAGCGACTTATAACGGCCCCGCATAGGCCAAATTATATTTAAAATTAGTAACGATAACGCAGCGGAAAACGTAATTTGGCAGTAAATTAAAGTGGAAATTTTAAAGGGATTAAGCCCTAGGCGTAAATGGCACCCGTGGTAAT
Organism: Zalerion maritima; assembly: GCA_022664585.2. Classification (NCBI taxonomy): domain Eukaryota; kingdom Fungi; phylum Ascomycota; class Sordariomycetes; order Lulworthiales; family Lulworthiaceae; genus Zalerion; species Zalerion maritima. The sequence goes on along the minus strand of JAKWBI020000104.1, from coordinate 100,571 downwards.
ATGGTAAAAAGCAGAAAAATAAAAGGAAAATTCGCAGCGGGCCATATACGGCGCCGTATTATTATTTTAGGTATGGTAATTAATTAATAATCCCAACTTTATTATTAAATATATCGGAATTATTACGGGGGCGCGGCGCTTATTATCCCGGGAAAAATATTATATTAATAAAAGGCGAGGGGGGAGTAAGGAATTAGGGGAATTAATAAAGGTTTACCGGCGGATATATAATTGTAATGGGGTCCACAGGTTTACCCTGTGGGAAGGTCAGGCAAGGTGCAAGAGGCTAGAATAAATGGGATGGTAATAAGTATATTATAACCAGTCTTTTTAAGAGCTTATTCTTAAAAAGAAGAAAAGGAGCTAAGTTCCTTTATCTCTGCGTCCTCTGGGGGGATTGCTTATATTACGCTAAAAGATCCTTAGCGTTTTATCCTAGGAAGGTTTTCCGTATTAGTCCCGGGTAGGTCGATATTTCTTATAATTATCCTCCCTTTTAGGGCGGATATTTTTAGCCGCCATTACGGCCTAAAAGCATTATAAATTATATAATAAGTATAAAGTGCTTATATTAATATAAAAGGTATAAACGCAGGCGTAATTACCGTATATAATGGTATATTATATATATAATAATATATATAACCTTAAAGGCTCGGTTACCGTAATTACGCATTTTTATAATAATGCATACCTTTTTATGGGTAAATAAAATATAAGCCTTCGTTAAATTATTACCCATTTTTTATTACCTTTTTTCCATTATTTCCTTAATATAATATTAATTTATAATCTTAATTTCGTTTTAATTACTTTAAATAATTAATTAAATATAATATTACTTAATTTTTATTTATACTTCACCTTACTTTATTTAAATAATAGCCTAATATTTTAATAATAATACCTTATATTAATTAATTATTATAATGGATATTATTATACCTCGTTATTATTATAAAATTAAAGTATAATATTGTCGTTATTTTATAGGGCAGCGGGACCGCGGCGGCGCTATCCTTAATCGTAAGCACGCTTATATATATTATCGCCGTTATATTATAAATAATATCGATTTATCGCGCGAGTTTAATTATTTTAACAGGCTCGCGCGGCCGGATTATTATTGGTCCGGAGAAATTATTATATTATATAATAATTATAGCGAAAATAATAACCTTTATAAATAGGTAATATTTCCTAAGCGTTTTTTTAATATTAATATATAATTAATCGAATAAAAAGCCTATTATTAATATAAAAGGTAATTTTAATAACCTTTTCGAAATAATAATTTAATTTAAAGATTACCGCTCGTTGGTATATATATATCGAGGCGTTTCCCTGGCGTTTACCGGGTATTAATATAATAAAATAGCATTTCCCTTTTAACGAAAAGGAGCTCGCCGTTAACCCTAATACGGTGGGCAAGCCTATATTTAATTTAGGCTATTTTCGAGAGCTTTATAAGGAGTTTTATAATTACCAGGCTTTTTTATTATATTATAAATAATAATATTATTCGGAATATAGGCTTACCGGTAATAAAAAGAACCGCGCCGCCGTAAATAATACCTTAATATAATATTAATAATAGGGGAATAATATTAATACTTTTACCCTTTTTTTCCCTTTTTTAAAATTTCGCCATTTACCAGGCCATAATGATCGGGCATTATTTTTTATTAGTATAGTTTATATAGCGATTTCCCTTGGGCGCTATAAGTTTCGCCTTAATAAAACGCTTTCCTAATGGTATATTAATAATTTTAAAGTAATTAAGGTGCGGTTAATAATAAAATTTAAAAATCTTAATTAATACCGCGTTTTATCCCGGGAGATTTGGGTTTCGCGGCCCTTTATATAATAAAATACCATTTTATAAAGCGGCTTTATAAGGTGGCGGAAAATACACATATATCCGATAATATTATTAAGGCCTTATTATATAAATTGCCTTACCTTAATAAATTAAAGGCCTAAAAGTGGCCGGAGTTTTATTATTATTTTGCGGGGGTTAGGGTGGCGCTATTATTATATTTTCTTAATAAAAAATCGGGTTCGAATTCTATTAATGGATTTTTTTATTTTTTATTTTTATTAATTATTATGGTATATGGTATATAAGTACTTATAAGGGTAGGCCGGAGGGGTTTTCCTTACTAATTTAATAATTAATACCGGCACTTTTATATTCCCGTTTAATATATAATTACGTGCTTTATATTCGGGGCTTATATTATATAAGCGTATAATTAGGAATATACTGGTAATATCTTTATATTTACCAAAATAAACTTTTTTCTCGCTTTTAAAATTCCCTTAAATTCCTTTTCTTATTTTCTCGCTTTTTAAACTTAATTATTATTTTTATTATATTTACCATATTTTCCTCCGGGATTTATTAATCGTATTCCTAAAACTATCCCGTTTAATAAATTAGGTAATACTAATCGCTTTAATATTTACGCTTATTTAATACCTATTCGATCTCCCATTACTCCGGGTTTTTTTCGAGGTCCGGTATCGGAAAAAAGTTCTTTTATTTGCCTAAGCGGTTTTTCCACGGCTCCAAAAGGCTTATATAAAAAACATTATATAATCTTAAATATTTATTAAAAAGGGCCAAATAATAGGCCTTAGATCCCATAATATTAAAAACTTTAAATGGTCCGATAAACCTTAGGGCCAGTTTATGCGATAAAAGTTTAAAACGAATATTTTTGGTTAAAAGTTTAACCAAATCGCCCCGCCTATATTACTTTGGCTAATAATATTTATTATAGGCATTTTTTTAATATTGCTGGGCGTTTTTAAGGTATTTTTTAAACGTTTCCCTTATTATACGTAGGTTTTCCAGCCTGGCTTTTATAACGGGTACTTTTTTTAAAATAAGGTTATCCTCGGCCTTATATTTAAACTTTAAATTATACCCTATTAATATTTAAAAGGGTAAGGTAAGTATATTAAAATACCTTATATTATTATATATAAATTTTGCCTATAATAATAAGGATGCCCAGTTTAATTAATTTTAAATGGTATAATAATATAGGAAATATTCCAATATTTAATTTACCCTTTCCGTTTGGCCATCGATTTAAGGGTAAAACGCCGTCGATAAGCGGCGTTTAATTTTAAAATAAAAATATAATTAAAATTAAAATTTGCTTATAAATAGGGGTCCCCTATTATTAATAATACCGTTAGGGGCCCCGTATCGTAATTTAACCTCCCTATAAAATAATTATATTAATTCGGAAATTATAATATTACTACGTATGGGTAAAAAAATTCCGAGCTTAATATATTTATATATTATTATAAGGATTATATTTACCTTTTCGAAGCCATTTATAACTGGTAATAAACCAATAATAAAATCTATAAAAAATTCGTTTATAAAACGCCGGGGTATTGGTAAAAAAACCATAATATTATAGGGATAATATTTTGGTGTATTTATTTTTTAATAAATACCATATTTATTAATATATTTGGCCATATTTTTATTTATCCCTAATTAAAAGTATTTCCAACCTAATAATTTATTTATTTTAAATTTACCGAAATATCCTGCCAAGGGATTATTATAATAAAACTATATAAGCTCCCTCCGAATTATAAATTTTATTAAAATAATTATATATCCCTTAAATAATACAAGGCCATTTAAACTTTCCCAGCCTGGGTTTTTAAAAATCTAAGGTTTACCCAATATTAAAATGGCGATTTTTTTAATATATATTAAATTAATATTTTATAATTATTTAATATAATTATATAGGCTTTTATTTATAAATAAGTATGGTTTTTTTTTTTTATAATAATTTTAATTATTACCCGGGGCAGGGCCATTTTCCAAGGTTCCTTTATAAGGTCCGCTTAAAAATACTTAAATAATAGTTTATTTAATCTTTAGGGTTATATGGCCCTAAGATTATATATTTTAACCATTTTTCTTTATAATAATAAAAAAAAATTACCTTTCGCCGAAATTTTTAAAATATAATTAGGCCTTTTTAATAAGGTATCGATAAGGTTTCGCTTACTTACCTGGTGCTTAATTTTAAAATCGAAGGGGGCCAAATATATATACCAACGTGCTTGGCGGCCATTTAACTTTTATTAATTTATAAAGGTTTAGAGGTTAAAATAATCCGAAAGGACTTTAATTGGAAACGCTAACCTTTCGAGATAATATCGCCAGTATTTAAATAATAAAATAATGGCGAGTAGTTTTTTATTAGGAGTATTATAATTCAGCTCAGCTCCTTTAAACTTAATAAATTAAAAAGCGATAAGGTAATATATACCTTTTTTATCCGGTTATAATAAAATGGCTATTTACGCCTAATTTAAGGTATCGGTTTTAATCCGTATAAGCAATTAGGGTTTAAAATAACGAAGCAGGGGAGTATTTTAAAATATATCGATAAGCTGGTAAAACGCCTCCTTTTTTAAAGCGTTTAATTTAATAAACCCTGGCTTTTTCCCATTTATATTACCTTTTAATAAATTAATAAGGGGAGCCATAATACCAAAGTATTTATAAATAAACCTTTAATAAAAATTATAAAACCTTAAAAATATTTATATATTATAATAGGTTTACGGAAGTGGCCATTTAATAATAATAAGGGTACGCTTAGGGTTTATTAAAATCCCCTAGGGTAATAAAATAAAGCCTAAAAACTTAATTTTTTTTATATAAAAAAAGTATTTCAACGGTTTCGCGTATAATTATATAATACATAACCGTTTTAAAACGGCTTAAATATATTTGGTATATATATTACGATCGGAGGAAAAAATTAAAATATTATTTAAATAAATAATATAAAAATTATCGATTAACCCTTTTAGGGCATTATAAATATAATTTTAAAAGGTGGTAGGGGCATTGGTAAGGCCAAATAATATAACCAGGTATTTATAATGGCCGTATCGAAAACGGAACATTATTTTCCACTCCTTTCCCTCCTTAATATAAATTCGATAATATATATTTTTAATATCGATTTTAATTAAAAATTATGCTTTATTAATTCGGTTTAAAATCTCCGTTACCAAAGGGAGGGGGTAGCGATTTTTTACCATTATTTTATTAAAACCCCTATAATCCATATAAAGCCTTAAACTTCCGTTTAATTTTGGAATAAATAAAATCGGGACTTTTAATAGGGATAATAATGGATACATAAGTCCTTTAATTAGGCACTCGTTTAAATAAACTTATAAGGCTGCCAATTCCTTCTGGGAAAATAAGTAAATAGGCCCATAAGGAGGTATGGACTCGGGAAAAAAAAAATAATATAATCCGCGCTATTATATAACGGAAAGGCATTATGTACGGGGTTTTCGAATATATTTTAAAATACTTAAAGTTTGCTTAGAATTCTTTAGGGGTACACCGCATTATTACTTTTCTCTTCTCCCTTAAAAAACAGCTCGGGTGGCGTTTATATAAGGGAAAATATATAGGCCTTATTTTTATAAACTTTTATAAACTTGCGAGCGGATAAAATGGAAATATATATAGGGTTAATAATAAAAAACCAGCGTTTTATTGGCAAATTAAGGGTAATTCTTTCCCGTATTATTACCACCATTAATAATAATATAAGGGAGCTATCGTTTTTATTTTCCACCGTAATATACGGAATAATAAAGGTGCGGAAATTTTCCCGATTATTTATTATACGAAATAAAACCTCGAATATACCTTAAAATATTACCTTTATTCCGTTAAATATATTTAACTATTGCGGAACCATCGATACCTTTTTAAATTTATATTTTATTATAAATAATAAATTAATAATATTAATTTCCGCGCCTATATTTAAATTAATTAAAATAAAGGTTACGGATTTAAAAGTTGGGGGAATAAAAATAACGGAAATAAAAAAACGAAATAATACCTTTATAAAAATGAAAAGCAACGCAAAAGTAAAGGTACCTATACTATTCCCTTATTTTCCGATTATTCCGCCTTAAAATCGCTTTTTTTTCTTTCGCCCTTCGCCTGGCCGGCCGTCCCTTTTTTTACGGCGGCTTATATTTATCCCGGGGTTTAGGTATAACCGGGAAAAAAATGGTATTTTAAATTATATTAGAAATACTTAAATGGTTTACCGGTTTTATAATTAAGCGGGTTTTTTTTTCCTTTTTCCTTTTAATTAATGCCCTTTTTATTATAATATAATAGTATAAACCCGGTTTAATTTTCCTCTCTTTTTCGGGAATATTTTCCCTTTAAATTTTATTAGGATTTCGCTAATATCTCGCCCTTTTTTCCCTGGGTTTTTACTCCTTTTAACCTTAATATATAAAATCGGTCATATAATATTTAGGCCAAATTAACCATACCAATTTATATAATAGCTTTAGGGTTACCGTATATATTAATATTATTAATAAGGGCTGGTATTAATTTAATATAAAATATTCGAGCCTTTATTTCCTTATTAATATTTTTAAACTAATTTTCCAAGAATAAAAGGTAATAGTGGAATTCCCATAAGGATTAGGCTTCCCTTTAACGCGCATTTTTTAATAATTATTAAAAAATATAATCCTTATTTTATACGTTTTTAAATTAAGTTTTAATCCAAGTACGGAACGCCGTTTAATTATTTTGGCTTTATTCCCTTAACGTTTTATTTTTAAAGGCATTTAGGAATATTTACTAATATTAGCGTAAATCCGGCGCCATATAATTAAATATAAGGAGGATTTTTTTATAATCCTTGCGATATTTCTTATAATCTTTATTAAAAGCATATTAAAGGTTTATTTTTTAAATATTATATTAACGGAAGGTGGTAATAATTAAAAGGGTAATAATATTAATAATTTTAATATTAAATCCTGTATTATTCGATAATAAATCGCTTTATCTTCGATAATATTTCGCCCGTAATTAGCTTTTTCCAAATTTAACCAGTTCCGCTTTTAAGGCTTATTATTTACGCTTTAAATTTTAAATGCGTTTAAATTAGGCAATACGCTTAATATGGTGCTATTTAAAAGTATAAAGATTAGAATCTCCCTTTTTTTAAGGTATTTTTTCTTCGTTATCGTTATTTAGGATAAAGTGGTTATACAATAACGGAGCGGGGGCGTTTTATTAGGGTTAATACGCGAATTTATTTTCGTTTTTATTATAAGAATTCGATCGTTTATTTCTTACTTTTAATATTTTAAATAATTAGGGGAAGAAAAATAAGAATTATAATGGGGTTTATAAGTTTACCTTATGGGAAGGTTAGGTAAGGTGCAAAAGACTAAAATAAATGGGATGGTAATAAATATATTATAACCAGTTTTTTTAAAAGCTTATTCTTAAAAAGAAAAAAAGGAGCTAAATTCCTTTATTTTTACATCCCCTAGGGGGATCGCTTATATTACGCTAAGAGATCCTTAGCGTTCCATCCCAGGAAGGTTTTCCGTACCAGTCCCGGGTAGGTCGACGTTCCTTACAATAATAAAAAAAAGGAGGGAGGTCGGGTTTTATACGGTTTTATAAAAGGATAAGGAGTTTTTTTTTTATAATAACGAATCGACCGATTAATTCGATAAGGGAAGCGGCCTGCCCAAGGGTAAGTATTATATTAATAATAGGTATAATAAGGGTAACCGGTACTAAACCGGTATAATACCCCGTATTAATACGGTAAATAATTTTATTATTAAATTATTGGTAGGCTTAATTTAAGGGTTAATAGGGGCGGGTATATAATAAAGCCGGGGCGGACCTATAATAAAATTACCACGGGGAATCCCGGTTTTGGCGGCGGTAATAAAAGCGGTAATAATGGTTTTAATATTAGGGGTATTAAAGTATTAGCGGGGCGGATTAATAATGAATTGCCCCGGGGGAAAAGGCCACCAAAAACGCCCTTTATTATTTATAATATTATAAGTATGGTTACCTTTAAAATATAAAAAATAAATAATATTTCGCCTTATAAATTAGCACCGAATTAACCGCGGCCCATTAAAAAGACCTAAGGGGGGGATTTTATTAAATTAATTATAATAACCGTGGGTAAAGGAATTGGCGATATAATAAATATAGGTTTTATATGGTTTATTACGCTTTATTTTAATAGAAATATTTTATACCAATTAATCGTGGTCCGTAACGACCGCGCGCCGGGACGGGGGCTACGTACCCTAATAATTTTTATTTTTTTAATAGGGCTAGTACGGGGAGCGGGAGCCTTTTATTATACGTAACGGGTTAATACCGCCTTAAGGGCGAGATAAACGAGGCGATTATTATATACCTTAATAATAATAAGAGTATAAATAATAATGCTTTTATAAGCCGCCGGTTTTGCGGCGCCATTACCGCGGGGAGAAAAGTGATGGGGCGCCGGAAAGGCCGGCCCGAAATTATTTAAGCCGGAAGTAATAGGTTAAACGGTTTAAAATATTATATAGGTATTAATCACCGTTAATATAACGGATTTATAATAAAAAAAAAACCACGGGGATATATTAGTAAAAATCTCGATTAAATTTGGCCGGGATAAAAATTAAATAATAATAGGTTAATGCTTAAAGCCCGTAAAACCACCGTTTAGGGCGCAAAACACCCGTAAGGATATTAGGCGTTTATGCGGGCGCCCAGGGAGGTAAAAGAAAAAAGGGGGGGGACTTTAGGGGGGGGGGGGGGCATTTACGGTTATTATTATAATAAAGGTTAGGGTAAGTACGATAGGCGGCCGAGAAATGGCCTTTATAATCATTATATATAACGGCCGTAATAAGGGCTCCATATAAATAAAGGCGGTAAAGGAAAAATACGCGTATTATAGGCCATAATATATAATTATACCGTGGGTAATCGCGCCCGCGGCGCCACCGTTATAAAACCGGACGGGTAAAAGAAGGAATATATTATAAGCCCACCTATATTATAATATATATATAGCGGGCTAGCCGCGGGACCGATATATATAAAAAGCTATTTATAAATCGTTCCCCCTATCCTAAGCCTTCCCCCCCTTTTTCCCTTTTTCTCCTCCGTAGATCGAATATATATATTATTGTGGCACTCATCGTTGCTCCTTAACGTGACCTCAGCCCCTCACAATTATTATTATAATAAAGGACTGGGAAAATATAATAAGCGGCCGACAAGTGGCCCTTATAATTATTATATACGGTAATTATAATAAGCGCTTTATATAAGCGGAATAAAAATATATATTTAAAATTACGAATTATGGTATATAATCATACCATAAAAAAGCGTGCTCGCGGCGTCACCGTTATAAAACGGAACGGGTGAAAGGAGGAATATATTATAAGCCTACCCATATTATAATATATATATAGCGGGCTAGCCGCAAAACCGACACGTATATAAGGCTATTTATAAATTATTCCCCCTTTCGAGCCCTTGTTTCCCTGTTCCCTCCTTCCTCTCCGTAAATCGAATATATATACTATTATGGCACTCATCGTCGCTCCTCGACGTGACTCCAGCCCCTCATAATCGCAGGCCTATTGCTTCGCCCTTTTTAATAAATACTCGAGATTATATAACGTTTCTTATATAAGCCTTTTAAAGCCGTGGAAAAACCGGTTGGGCAAATAAAAAACCCTTTCCCAATACCGAACCTCGAGAAAAACCCGGAGTAATGGGAAATCGAACAGGTATTAAATAAGCGTAAATATTAGGGCGATTAATATTACCTGATTTATTAAATGGAATAGTTTCCGGAGTACGATTAATGGATCCCGGAGAAAAATATAATAAACGTAGTATAAATAATAATTAAGTTTAAAAGGTAAAAAAGTAGGAAAAGGAACCTAAGGGAATTTTAAAAGCGAAAAAAAGCTTACCTTGGTAAATATAAAAATATTACCAGTATATCCTTAGCCATACGCTTAAGTAATGCAAGCCCAAAGTACGAAGCACGTAATTACGCATTAAATGGGAATATAAAAGCGCCGGCATTAATTATTAAATCGGTAAGGGGGACCCCCGTCCACCCTCCGGGCATTTATATGCCATATTATAATGATTAATAAAAGCAAAAAGTAAAAACTATTAACGGGATTCGAACCCGGTTCCTTATTAAAAAAAATAGAATAATAACGCCACCCAAATTCCGGTAAAACGATAATAAAACCCCGGCCACTTTTAGGCCTTTAATTCGTTAAGGTAAGGCAATTTACATAATAAGGCCTTAATGGTATTATCGAATATATATATGTTTTCGGTTATTTTATAAGGCCGTTTTATAAAATGGCATTTGGCCATATAAAGGGCCGCGAAGCCCGAATCGCCCGGTACCAGGCGGGGTATTAAATAAAAGTTTTAAACTTTATTATTAACCGCACCCTAATTACCCTAAAATTATTAATATACCGCTAGGGAAGCGTTTTATTAGGATTAAACTTATAATACTTAAGGGAAATCGCTATACCGATTAAGCTAATAATAGGCGACGCCTAATTATTATAATTTGGTAAGTGGCGAAGTTTTTTTTAAAAAAGTAAGGGTATTAGTATTACTCCCTTATTATTAATATTATATTAAAATATTATTTACGGTAGCTTAGTTTTCTTTATTACCGGTAAACCTATATTTAAAATAATATTATTACTTATAATATAATAAAAAAGCCTAATAATTATAAAACTTTTTATAAAGCTTTTGGAAATGGTTTAAATTAAATATAGGCTCGCCCACCGTATTAGGGTCGGCGGCGGATTTCTCCTTATTAAAAGGGAAATATTCTTTTATTATATTAATACTCGGCAAACACCAAGGAAACGCCTTAATAAATATATACCGATAAACGGTAGCCTTTAAATTAAATTATTATTTCGAAAATATCGTTAAAATTACCTTTTATATTAATAATAGGGTTTTTATTCGATTAGTGCTATATTTATACGGAAAAAACGCTTGGGAAATATTACCTGTTCGTAAAGGTTATTATTTTTATTATAATTATTATATAATATGGTAATACCCCCCAATTAATAATAATCTGGCCGCGCAAGCTTATTAAAACGATTAGGCTTACGCGATAAATCGATATTATTTATAATATAACGATGGCAATATATATAAGTATATTTTCGATCAAGGATAGCACCGCCGCGGTCCCGCTGCCCTATAAGATAATAATAATATTATACCTTAATTTTATAATAACGGCAAGGTATAATAATATTTATTATAATAATTAATCGGTATAAAGGATCGCTGCTTATATATTAAAGTATTATTAGGGTAAATTAAAATAAAGTATAAAGAAGAATTAAATATTTAATTAATTAAAATAGAATAGAATTATGGGTTAATATTATATTAAGGAAATATTAAAAGAAAGGTAACGAAAAGTGGGTAATAATTTAATAAAGGGTTAAATTTTAATTTACCTATAAAAAGGGTATATATTATTATAAAAACGCGTAATTACGGTAACCGAGCCTTTAGGGCTATACGTATTATTACGTATATAATATACTATTATAAACGGTAATCGCGCCCGCGCTTATATTTTCCATATAAACGTAAGTACTTTATAACTGTCAGATATGAGAGGTCAAACTAGGTCACTTGTCAAGGTGGCACAATAAGGTTGACTGGTGGTTATATAAGTATTATTATGGTGTACTGGAAGGGCGTATGGGGAAGCTATTTATAGCGTTATCATTGCCCCTATTATGCCGTACATATTTATAAATTATATATGTAAATGTACTTGTTATGTATAAAATACGCGATAATGTATTAGATACGCGATAGCGTATTGAATATGCATTGGCGCCGTAAATACGCAGTGGCGCAGTTAATACGCAATAGTGGTATATCGAACACGCAGTGGCGTATCTAACACGCCCTTTTAGGCATATATATATATATATATATGTAGGGCTGGTCGCTTAACCGTAATTGGTGCGCAATTTTATTTGGAATAAAGGTATGGGAGAAACCGGCAAAAAACCATACCATTATTATATTTTATACTCCCTGGCCGGGGTAAAAGAGTATAATATAAGGAAGAAAATCCCTTACCATTTACCCTATTTTATACTTTAACTAATATACTGCCTATATTTTATAAGTATACTCCTTATAAAATAATTGAATAATAATTAGGTTATTTATAAGGTCCTGTAATAAGACCTTTTAGGCCCATTTATATATCTTTTAATATGTGAGGTCCTATATATTGTGGCCTTTTTGCGCCTTTTTGGAGTATTCCTATGGGTGTTTGGTGAAGTAAATTATATGGGGCAGGTATTGGCCTAATAAAATAGTGATATTTTCCCATAATTCTTAATATAAACTACTACTGCAGTATAAAGATAGACAGTTATTATATACCGTATCGGTATTTGCCTTAATTCCTGGTTTTTTATCCGTACCATATTGGTATTTTTTAAATAGTAGAGTAAAGGGGAATTAAATAATAATAGTTTTATAAGTATTAAGGAATTATGGAGGTATATAATAAGGGATATTATAACGCCTATATATTTTCGCAATAACCTTATTTTAAGATTCGCAGAAAATTAATGCATTATGGGGTTTTAATTAGCCGAGTACCTATAGGCCACACACCTTTTAAAAGCTCGCACAGTTTTTTCCCATATAATAAAAACTCCTTTATAATATTAATATAACTTTATTATAATAATACACCTATAATAATTAAACACCTTTTTTAAAAATAATTTATTATTTTATTACCTTATTCTCTTATTCTCTTTAATACTTAATAATACCCATTTACCTTAATTATTATTATTATAATAATCGAAATAATATTTTAAAATATATATAACCCTTCCTAGTATTTTATTAATACCTTTGGAAATTCTTCCTGGGAATCTATTAAACCTATATTAATCCGTTTAATGAATTAATTGGATAATTTATTTTAATTAATTATTTAGGATATATTTTCTCCTTTTCCGGATATTATTATTAGGCCTGGTATTGGAGCTGGCAAAGGTGGTCTCTTTTTTAAAAAAAAGGACCAGCCTTTTATAATACCACGCTATTATATTTTTAAAGAATAAGAACGGGAGGCTTTTAATAATAATAGGAAAGGTTTTAAAAAAACGGGGGATTAAAGGCGTACTATTATTTTTAAAGTAAAAAAAGTTAAAATTATAAGTATTGTTATTAATACCTTTGGTACCATTTAAAAGTTAATTTATATTGCCCTAGGTTTTTAAAAAAAAGGATTATAATTCTTTTAATATCCCTGCCCTTAAGTAAAAACCTGTGCTTATGGCCGGAAAACCTTTTACGGTACCCTGCGCCTATTATCTTATTATTATTAAGGCTTATAAAAATAAACCGGGTTTGGTCCTTTATAATTAATAAATTATAAATAATAAGCGTATTACCAAATGCATTAATTATATTATTATTAAAAAGTATACCTTTTATAAAAATTATAATTATATTATAATGGGTTATTTAAAATACCTTTAATATTATACCCGTAATACTTTCCAGGACCCTTAATAGGCCGCCGACCTTAATAATATTAAAAGGTATAATAATACTATATAAGGGGGTGTGCTTAAAACTTAAAAAGGTAAAGGGGAGGACCCTTTTATAAGCACCGATAATAATAATACTAGGCCTGCCTTTATCTTTTTATCATTTATTAAAAAAAGGAAGCGCACCGCTGGCGGGGCGGTATTGGTAAAAAAGGACCAATTAAACCTTTTTAAGTTTTATATGGCCACCCTTACGGGTATGGTTAAGGATTTAAAGGCAAAGGTTAGGGAATTAAAAGAGGAAAGAAGGGAGATAAAAAAGGAGCTTAAGGAATTAAGATAAAAAAACCGAAAGCTTCGCCCCCTTTAATTTTATAATTTATTTCGCCATTACCTTAAATCTGCCTTATAAAACTATTAATTCTTATATTTTCGTTTATTTTTAATTTTTATTATACCTAATAATATATACTTATAATGGCCGTAATAACCTTTATTTTAACTTTTATTATTATTTAATTTACTTTTTAATTATTATATTAATTCCTATCTTCTTAAAATATTATAATACGGTTATTTAATAAAAGTTGCGGAGCTTTATTTATAAAGTCCTTATTAATAATCTTATACGTCCCTCGTATTAACCTTATTATTTCCTTATAGGAAATTTATAAACTAATTATTACCTTATTTATAATAAAATTATAAAAATAATTAATATTTAAAATACAAAAAATTTAAAAAATTATAGGATTAAAATTTAAATAGGTTATAAATGAATTTATTGCTTAAAACTTATATGGCAAATTGCCTATTTTTGTTGTATTTTAATAAGGAATTCTCCAGGCCTTAGGATTAGCCTAAGCCTTTCCCTAAATAAAAAAAATAACCATTATTATAAAGGCTTGGTAAAACCATCCGTAAGGATCTCCGCACTTAAAATATACATTATATCCAGTATTTTTCTGGCCATTTTCTACCTTAATTAATGGTTATATATATCCATATAGCGGAAATAAATTAAAAGACGGGCGTACTTCTTTATAATAAGATAAATCGTTTATATATTATTATATTAAATACGAATTCTTTTAAATAAAAGCTTAATCCCTAGTCCTTTAATAATGCGATTAACGTATATCGACTCCCTTAATGTTTAGGAAAGCGCTAATAACTCGGCTTTTATTAAGGAAATGGTAACCGTATTTTATTTATTAAAGCGTTATATAATTAGGCCTCCGAATAAGCGAATAGTATACGCCTAAATATTTTTACGATTTGGAAGGTTATTAGTAAAAAAGGTATTATTAAATATTTCCAAATTATATACGCCATTAAGCTTTAAGTATTAATTAGAATTATAAAAAGAATAATTAAAGACGCGATCCGCCGATTTAAAATATATTAGCCCTGGGTTTATTAACAAACTGGCCAATTAAACCGTGGTATATATAATATTAAGGCGTATAATAATCGTAATATATATTAACGATTTAACCTTTTCCTGGTATTTACGGATTTGCGCTGGAATAATAATTCCCTTATAAGGAATTAATCGTTTTAATCCTATTAAAGTGGTAGGCTTACCGTTCGATTTCGCCAACCGATAAATCTTTTAAGCGTAAGTGGCTTATAAAACCCAAATTAGGCGTTTTTTGCGATCGCGGATAATCTTAATACTTAGGAATTATTTAAGGTTATTTCTTTAATAAAAAGAAAACGCTTTCCAAATTTTTTATTTAAGTACAAGGCTTCGGTCCTCCTTTCCTTTAAATATATTAATACGAAATTATTTATATAATAAAAAATTATTAGTTTATTTTTAACCATATAATAAGGTTTATTATGAATAGGCTGGAAACCTCGCTTAGTAAGTTTTTTAATAAAGGTATTTTATTATAATTTGCGTAATATATATAATCCATATATAATCTTTTAATGTTTAAAAATATAACCATGGGTTTTATACCCTGGCGTTATACATATATAAACTGGTTCGCTTAATATAATTTACGCGAATATATTAATTATATTATATTAAATTATATTTAAATTATAATATACGGTTATAATGGTAATTATACGGAAATTTTATATAATTAATATAACGGTATATATTTCTTTAAAATAATATTTCATTTTTTGGTTTCCTTTAATAATAAGGTATACCTTATATTTAAATAAATATTTATTAAAAATAAACTTATAGGTATATACTTATATATAATTTAATATTTACGCGTAATATAGGATATTTATAATTAAAATTTGGTTTTAAATATATACCATACCGTGGCTTTTAAGGTAAAGCCTTTTTATTTATTAAAACTTTTTTATTATATTATATTTAAAATAATCGCGGAAAAATCGTCGAGAAAATTTTAATATATTTTTATAAATTAATATTTCGGATTTAATCTTTTCGCAAATATTCGCTTATTTAAGAATTTAGGTTTTGGGTGGTAATAAAAAAGCTTTTTATTTAATTACTCAATAGCGGTTTTTTAATATTATGGTTTGGCCGCCAATTAAAATAACTGGGTATACGGTTATACCCGCCAAAAATATATGTTTTTAAGGCTGGAGCTTTTCGCCGTATTATTTTTTATTATTATTTTTGGTAATTATAAAAAAGGCGGTATTAAGTTTAAAGGTATTTAAAAAGGTATAGGAAATAATTCGAAACGCGATTTTATATATTTATATAAATTATTTATTACGATTATTAATTTAACACTTTATATTTCCCTAATAATATTTTTATAATCCCCTTATAATTTTTCTATGGCGGGGTTATTAAACCAATCGGCTTTTTTTAAGCCATTATAAAAAGCGGATTAAACTCCCGTTTTTTGGTAATTAATAATAATACCATTAATTAATTAGGAAATATTATTTATATTTAGGATTTAAAGATTATTCTTTAATATTTGGGCCTTCCAATTATATATTATAAACTTATTAAAGGTAATATTTCGAATAATGATAATTTTATAAATAAAACAAATTTAAATATAATATTAATTAATTAAGGAGTACCCAATAAGTTACCCGATTTAAGCTTTTAAATTTAATTTATAATAACGGGCTTCCTTTTTAAAAGTTATGGTTATTATAATATAGGCAATTTATCCGTAAACCCTAAAATATATATTTAAAGGCTTATTACCGTAAAACCTTTTAAATAGATTTTCTATCCGCGGTTATATATAGGGATACGGTTAAAAAGGTAAACGATTAATTTAATAATCTCGGGCCAAAGTTTTTTAAAAAAATTTCCTTTTATGGCTCGAGCTTTTTGCTTTACCAGTCCACCTATCCTTTTTGCTAGCCCGTTTTACGCTTAAATATATAGCGCAAAAACCTCGATACGGCGTCCTTTTTTTTCGACCATTTTTTTAATCCTGGAATATTAAATAATAATCTCGTTATTTAATTTAATAATCTTAATAGGAAATTAATATTGGGTTACTTATATTTTAAAAAAGTTCTCTAAAGCCTATATTAGTGTATTATTTCTGCAGTTATTAAGGTAATAATTCCAGGATATTCCCGTATACCTTTTAATTAAAAGAAATAATCTTATATTATTATTATAATCCTTTATATAATTATAAAAATCCAGCGTTATACGCTTTCCCGCCCTTTTAATTAATATTTATTAAAATCGTTAAATTTATTATTTAATTTTATTAATGGCGCATTATTCGTATTCCGTTATAATAGGCCCTTTAATCCTAATATTAATTAAATGGTTAATTAATTTTTAAAGTAGCTCGGGACCTGGGTAATTTAAACAAAGGTATTATTTAAATACCCTTTGGGTATATGGTTTTCGTAAGGCGTATAATATGTACGAGTTTTGTTTTTTTTAAACCTTATAATATATAGGGAAGGTACCCTATATAAGGCCCAAGTGTAAATGGAAAAGGGGTATGTGTTTTAAAATAAACTGGGTATATTAATCCAGGAATTATATTACCGGTATTTTATTAAAACGCCTAAAGTAATTATTACCAGGGCTTTAATCCTATTAATAATCTCGTATACGTAAATTATAAATGGATATAATATTATATATAAAGCCAGGATAATGCGCAGTTTTTGGTAATATTAATATCCGGTTAATATATTAGGTGGAACCGGGGGTTTATACTTAAATAAATACGGTTCCGTATCCCCGAATAAGGACCTTAAAATCCCCTGCCTAAAGATAATTACCGTAGGTGGAGCGATAATAATTATAAAAGCATGATTTATTAATAAAAATATTAAAATTAGCCCGTAAGTTTAAAATGGTTAAATTTCGAAAAGAATATTCCTCGGCGTTTTGCTTTTTATCCCCCATTATATAAACCATTATTTGGCGTATTAATTAATTTTCGTTTAATTTCTTAATATATTCAATAGGGAAAGGGGTAATTAATTATTCCTTATATTCGGATTAATGGTTTTAAATATTGGCGTGGAATTTTGGTAAGCCCTTTTATTTTTAAGGATATCGCTCGGGGTAAAGGTATAGGCACCTTTCGGGTTTATAAAAATAACGCTGGCAGGGATATTATAACTTTTTCCAAGGCGCTCGGTCGCTTTATTTTGATCTTGGCTTTGATTCTGCTCGTTTTTTACTGGGGGACTTGTTAATATTACCCTAAGGGTCTCGTCCGCGTTTTTTATCGCTCTTATGGCCTTTTTACAAATAAAAGGCCCCTTTTCTTACGCGGCCCCTATTATTATAACGGTGCCGGAGGTATCCCCCGCTGCATTTGTACCAAAGACCGGCGCCCGGCGCGATTACTTAAATAATTAATTTAAAGCCCTAAAATAATCCTATACAGAATTATATAAGAAATCAAAAGGACCCCCGGAATTTATAGGACTTTTAAAAGGGTAATAAACCATGGCGGTAAAAATTTAATTATAAAAATATAATTATTATTTAATATATTATATTTTCCCCTAAATATTATATTATTATTTAGAAATAATCCTGTATAGGATTATTCCATATTTTTTAAAGTATTACCACTTTTAAATAAATAATTAAAAGTTTAACTAAATTAAATAGCTTGGTTTTAAATACCGACCATATAGCGAGGTTATTAAACCTACTCCCCGTTATATTATCCGCCTTTTCTTTTAATAATTGGTCTTTAAAATCGTTTATTACGGTTAAATATTTCAAAGTACCATTAAAAACCCTGGATTAATAAAACGGCTCGTAAAATATAATTTTTAAGTGTTTAACCTGGCGTATAATGGCCATAAAACCGCGTAACCATATTTAGGGTCGTATTATAACGGGGAGTAGGTCTAATAACCTCGCTGCATGGTCGGTGTTTAAAACCAAGCTATTTAATTTGGTTAAACCTTTAATTACCTATTTAGGAATGGTAATACTTTAGAAAATATAGAATAATCCTGTATAGGATTATTCCTAAACAATAATATAATATTTGGGGGAAAATATAATATATTAAATAATAATTGTATTTTTATAACCAAGTTTTTACCGCCATGGTTTATTACCCTCCCAAAAGTCCTATAAATCCCGGGGGTTCTTCTGGCTTTTTATATAATCCTGTACAGGATTATTTTAGGGCTTTAAATTAATTATTTAAGCAATTGCGCCGGGCGCCGGTCTTTGGTATAAATGCAGCGGGGGATACCTCCGGCACCGCTACAGTATGGTAATTAAATACTGCCGCTTAATAAATTTTATCATAATATTGGTCCATTTTTAAAACCACGTATGGAAATTTTATAATTAATACTTTAATGGTGCGATGATTTAAAAATATAGGTCTTCCGTTATATCTTTTATACATATTTCGTTAAGCTTAACGTGCTCGCAAAGGTTAAAATATTAAATTCGTAAGAATTCGCTTGGGTTATAATAGGCGTTTTAATAGGGTATTATTATGGTTTTTATTATTCATATATAAAGCTTTCGAATAAGCTTCTTTTATTCCTTATAATATAGGCGCTTATAATTATAACTCGTGGTAAAGAACTAGTACGACTTTTGGTATTTTAGGCTAAATTTAAGGAAATTAAAAGCTGGTTTAATATAATTATTTATTAAAATATATATAGGCGCATTATTTTACGAGTTAAAAAGGCCAGTTAACGCTTTAATGGGTACCATTAGGTCTCCTATAATAGTTTAGATAAACCTTTATAAATTCCCCTATGGGAAATTATTATAATTAAATATACGGGGGCTATTAAGGAGTGATTTGCCCTGCGTAAAAGGGTTAATATTAAACTATAGGGAGAAATCGATGGCCCTGGTGCGGAATTACTTATCCCAGGTTTCCCACTTAAGGGGAGTATTTAAAATAATATCGCTTATATTGGCGATAAGGGGGTAATTTGGGGGAGTTATATGATCGATTTTAAGGAAGGTATGTTATAACTCGGCGAAGTTAATTAAACTTTTAATTATTCAATATAAAAGGTTAAATTAGGTTATTTATAAAGGTGGTATAATAAGATTAATTGGTGGTTATATAAGTGTTATTATGGTGTATTGGAAGGGCGTATAGGGAAGCTATTTATAGTATTATTATTACCCTTATTATGCCGTACATATTTATAAGTTATATATATAAATATACCTATTATATATAAGATACGCGATAACGTATTTTATACCATGATGTATTAAATACGCGATAGCGTATTTAGTACGCTTTGGCGCCGTAAATACGCAGTGGCGCAGTTAATACGCAGTAGTGGCGTATCGAACACGCAGTGGCGGATCTGACAATAACCGTTATATAATTTATAATACTTCCGGGCCGTAATAACGGCTAAGGATATCCGCCCCAAAGGGGAGAATAATTATAAGGAATATTAACCTATCCGGGACCTACCCGGGATTAGTACGGAAAGCCTTCCGAAAATACAACGCTAAGGATTTCCTAATATAATATAAGCGATCCCCCCAGGGAACGCAAACACAAAGGAACTTGGTTTTTCTTGTTTTTTCTTAAAAATAAACTCTTAAGAAACCTGGCTATAATATACTCATTGCCATCCCATTTATTCTAGCCTTTTACACCTTGCCTGACCTTCCCACAGGGTAAACCTGTAGACCCCATTACACTTACCATTATTAAATAATCATTCCCGTAAACCTATTATAATATATAAATATTTTTAGGGTTTTATAATTTTTATTAAAGGTATATTTATAAATATTTTAATATTATGGCTCTCCTTATTAATTTATTAAAAGCTAGTGTAAATAGGAAAAAGGCAAGGTTTATTAACTTAAGCGCCCTAAAAGAAAAGGCGTTTTACCAATTTATCGATGTATTTTAAAATACTCCCCTGCTCCGTTATTTTAACCCCTAATTATTTATAGGGATTAAAACCGATGCCTTAACTTAGCCCTAAGCAGCCATTTTATTATAATTAAATAAAAAAGGTATATACCACCTTATTATATTTTGGTCGGTTAAGTTTAAAGCAGTTAAATTAAATTATAAGACTTTTAGTAAAGAATTATTCGCCATTATTTTATTATTTAAACATTGGCAATATTATTTTAAAGGGTTAGCGTTCCTAATTAAAATCCTTTCGGATTATTTTAATTTCCAAACCTTTATAAATTAATAAAAGTTAAATGGCCGCCAAATATATTGGTATATATATTTGGCCCCTTTCGATTTTAAGATTAAGTATTAAATAAATAAACGAAACCTTATTAATACCCTTTTAAAAAGGCCGAATTATATTTTAAAAACTCCGGCGGAAAATAATTCCTTTTTATTATTATAAGGGAAAATAATTAAAATATATAATCTTAAGGCCATATAATCCTAAAAATTAAATAAATTATTATTTAAGTATTGTTAAACGGATTTTATAAAGGAATTTTAAAAAAGAACCTTACTCCGGGTAATAATTAAAATTGCCACGGTAAAGAAAAAACCCTATTTATTTATAAATAAAAGCCTATATAATTATATTAAATAATTATAAAACGTTAATTTAATATGTATTAAAAAGATCGCCATTTTAATATTAGGTAAATTTTAGATTTTTAAAAATCCAGGGTAGGAAAGTTTAAATAATCTTCTATTATTTAAGGCATATATAATCGCTTTAATAAAATTTATAATTTGTAGGGAACTTATATAATTTTACCATAATAATCCTTTATTAAAATATTTCGGTAAATTTAAAATAAATACATTATTAAATTAAAAATACTTTTAATTAAGAATAAGTATAAATATGGCCAAATATATTAATGGATATGGTATTTATTAAAGAATAAGTATACCAAAATATTATTGTTATAATATTATGGTTTTTTTACCAATAGCCCGGTATTGTATAAGTAAATTCTTTATAAATTTTATAATTAATTTATTATTAATTATAAATGGCTTTAAAAAGGTGGATATAATCCTTATAATAATATTTAAATATATTAAGCTTAAAATCTTTTTACCCAGACGTAATAATATTATAATTTCCGAATTAATATAATTATTTTATAGGGAGGTTAAATTATAATATAGGGCCCTTAATGGTATTATTAATAATTAGGGGCCCTTATTCATAAATAAGTTTTAATCTAAATTATACTTTTATTTTAAAATTAAACGCCGCTTATTAATAGCGTTTTACCCTTAAACTGACGGCGAAACGAAAAGGGTAAACCAGGTATTAGAATACTTTTTATATTATTATATTATTTAGAATTAATTAAATTAGGCGTTATTATTATTATAATTAAAATTGATATATAATAATATAAGGTATTTTAGTATATTTAACTTACCCTTTTAGATATTAATAAGGTATAACCCAAAGTTTAAATATAAGGCCAAGGATAATCTTATTTTAAAAAGGGTACCCATTATAAAAACCAGGTTAAAAAACATATATATAATAAGGGAAATATTTAAAAAATACGTTAAACTGTTTAATAATATTAATAAAATACTTATAATAAATGCCACCAGTTAAAATGATATAGGCGTAGTAATTTGATTAAACCTTTAATCAAAAATATCCGTTTTAAACTTCTATCGTATAAACTGGCCCCAAGATTTATCGGATTATTTATGTAATGGGGTCCACCGGTTTACCCTGTGGGAAGGTCAGGCAAGGTGCAAGAGGCCAAAATAAATGGGATAGCAATAAGTATATTATAGCCAGTCTTCTTAAAAGCTTATTTTTTTTTTAAAAAAAAGGAGCCGAGTCCCTTTATTTTTACATCCCCTGGGGGGATCGCTTATATTACACTAAGA
Source organism: Zalerion maritima (assembly GCA_022664585.2). Taxonomy (NCBI): domain Eukaryota; kingdom Fungi; phylum Ascomycota; class Sordariomycetes; order Lulworthiales; family Lulworthiaceae; genus Zalerion; species Zalerion maritima. The sequence goes on along the minus strand of JAKWBI020000104.1, from coordinate 77,805 downwards.
GATTTTTTACGTTCCATCCTAGGAAGGTCTTTTGTACCAGTCCCGGGTAAGTCCCGAATAGGTCGGTGTTCCTTATAATTATCTGTCATAGGCCCACCCATATCACAACGTACACACAGCGGGCTAGCCGCGGGACCGACACGTATAAAAAGCTATTTATAAATCGTTCCCCCTATCCCAAGCCTTCCCCCCCCTCCTTCCCTCCTTTTTCTCCGTAAATCGAATATATATATTATTATAATACTTATTATTACTCCTTAATATAACCTTAACCCTTTATATATATTCGATTTTTAAGTAATCCCTTACCATATTTTATTTTATACCCATCCCGTAATACCTTTATTATAAATAATAATCCGAATAAAAATAACCAGGCTCCCGCCAGCGGATAAGTATAATAAACCCTTCCTAAGGCGGTAATACTGCTTATTCATTAAAAAATAGCCCGGGCATTCGCGGCCGTTAACGACGAGTCCGCCGCCGAGCTAAATAATATGGAAAAACGCCTAATTTAAATACTCGCGGCCTTTAATACCCGGATTTCGGCGGCGTATTAAACGCCGCCCGCCTTAATAAATTATAGCCCGCCGGTTATAATAATCCCGTAATAAAAGCAGCTCCCCTGGCCGGTAAAGTTCGACGGTAATAAAATAAAATAAAAAGTATTCCGGATTAAAATCGAATATAAATTAATTCTGGACCAGGACCTTATTAAGGGCGATGCGTTTTTATGGTATAATATTAACGCTTGCCTAAAGGATAAGCCAAAAGCCCTTATTATAATATTTTACGGCAAAGGCAAATCGATAGATTAAAATCCCGCGCGATTTATTACGCACCTAAAAACGGTATTCGGGAACCCTAATAATTACGAATAAGCGGCGAAAAAACTCCACTTTTTACATTAAGGGGAAAGGTAATCGTTTTTAATTTTCCACTCCCGATTTAAATAACTCCTGGTAAACGCAGGGGGCGCCGTATAAAATAATTTTATTAAACTTATATTATTAAATAAAACAATATACCAGCGCCTCCGTTTAATATTAATATTAATTTACCTTTTTAATTTTTACTAAAAATAGGTTTATATAATTACTAATATTACGTTTTGCCTGGATTCGGTATTAGGTAAAAAAGGGAGCAGCGTATTAATAATACACCAATTATATTTCTAAAAGGACCCGGATACCCTAATATTAGGAATAAATACCACGAGTTTTAAATTAAGGGATAAACCACACCGCGCTAAATGGGTAACCGCAATTAAAATAAAGCGCCGGCGTAAAAAAGGCTAATATATTCGGTTTGGATTTAATAATTATTTTATTTTAAAATATAAATTAATCCCGGCCAAGCCAGCCAAAAAGGCCCGGATTAATACCGTAGGCGTAATGCCCCACCCGGGGGCATTAAGCGAGGATAAGGGGGAAAATAAATTAAAAGGGTAATTTTTAGGCACAGGCGTGCCTAGGAGCCGCCAATGCGGAGCGAGATAATAAAGGGGATAAAGCGGATAAACGGTACCCCCTTTTTAATAAACGTTTATTTAAATAGGATTTATTTTACCAACGTTTTTATTGATAACGGGTATTTATATTACGGCGCGATTTATAATTCCCTTATTATTAAATTTCGCCTCCCACGTATTCCAATACCCGCCAGGGTATTAATATACGCGTCCGTATTACCCGTATAATAAAAAGCGGTAATAATAAAAGCGGTATATATAAATATTAATATTAATGGGTACTTTTAGTATTATTTTTATTACCCCGTCCCGAATTTTTTATACCCAATAATATTAAATAAATTATAATATAAAAAAAAAGCGGTTATATATAAAACGGTAAAAAAGCGGATTTATATTGGTAGGGCGAACCTTTTCGTAAAAGAAAAAAGGTTAAGGGGCGCCGTTTTAATGGATATATAATTAATTAATATTATCTCCCTATATACCATGGCGTATAAAGCAAAAGTAAGCGATTTAATATTATTCGTAATATTCCTATATAATATTAATAAATAATTAAAGGTATTAATAGCCAAACTATTCCGGTTACCCGATAAGTTAAAAAGGCTGGAAAACGTATTTAAACCCGATAAAAAATAGGCATTACCACCCTACCGCGGTTCCGTAAACCACGTAATAAAATTAATAAAAAATACCGAAAAAAAGGATTTGTAAATATTATAAGGTCCGATTTACGGTATATTGAGGGAGGAATTATTGGTTTTATAAAAAACCCTAACGGAGTTATTTAATAAGGGTTATATAAGGGCCAGCAGCTTTTCCGTACGCGCCCCGGTACTTTTTATTAAAAAACCGGGGGGCGGGTTATATTTTTATTATAATTATAAGGGGTTAAATACGATTATACGCCAGGACCGTTACCCCTTACCGCTTATTTATAAAATATTACGGACCCTGGTTAAGGCGCGTTAATTTACCAAGGTAAATATTAAAACCGCTTACCATAAATTGCGCGTTCGCCACGGGGATAAATGGAAAATAATATTCGGAACTTATTTCGGCCTATATAAATGAACGGTAACCCCGTTCGGCCTTAATAGCGCGGGAGTATTATTTTAATAATATATTAATAATATATTACGCAAATTTTTCGATATATTTTATACGGTATATATAAATAATATACTGGTTTATTTAAATAATATAAAGCAAAATTATATATTAAAGGTCCGCTAAATTATAAAAAAATTCCGTAATACAGGCCTTCGATTAAACCTAGCCAAGTGCGTTTTTATAATAAAAAAAATAATATATTTTAGGTTTATTATAATAATAAAAAAGGGAATATACGCCGACCCGGAAAAATTACGGGCCATATATAAATAAAAGGAGCCCATAACCGTAAAAGGGGTCCGCGGCTTTTTAAGCTTTATTAACTTTTATAGGGAATTTATCGATTAATTTTCCGATTTAAAACTCCCGTTTTCCGCCTTTTTTAAAAAGGGAAAAGGATTCTATTGGGGCCTTATTAAATTCGAAGCGTTTTAATAATTAAAAAGGGTATTTATGGCCCCCCCGGTATTAGCGTAATTCGACCCGGCGGCGGAAACGGTTTTAAAAGCCGATAATTTAGGGTGGGCGATAGGCTTTTACCTTTTTTAATAAAATAAAGCGGAAATATTACGCCCCGTGGTTTTTGTCTCCTAATAATTAATACCCGCCGAATATAATTATAATATTTATAATAAGGAATTCCTGGTTATAATAAAAAGTATAAAGATATGGGATATAAAGCTCCGTAATATGGCCGGCGCGTTCCGGGTATGCTCGAATTATAATAATTTATGGTATTTTATAATTAAAAGGCGTTTATTAAAATATTAGGTCCGCTGGTGGGAGTAAATATATTGGTACCGTTTTTAATTAAAATTCCGCCCAGGCCGGTTATTCCTGGCGCCCGATGTATTATTGCGGCGGGACCAGGATATATTAAAGGGGGAAGGAAATAAACGCCTTACCGGCCGTAATTTCCAGCTGGTTTAAAACGATTAATTGCCGGCGGCCATATATAATATGGGGGCCCTTTTAAGCCCGCTATTCGAAAACGCCAAGCTTTAGGAATTATAATCCGCAGCGGTATAATATAATAACCAGTATAAAACCATACGGCAGGTAATTAAAAAAAGGGAGTAAATATTCCCCCCGAATATAAAAATAAAGGTTTTTATTATGGAATATTTCCTTGGACCCGAGGAATATTTACGCTTTAGGGACCGGCGTTAAATACCAGCGTGGGAGTAATTATAAACCGCCCTTATTTAAAAGGCGTACGATTTTATAATTACCGGCCACCCGGAACGCGATAAAATAATAATAATATTATTCCGTAATTATTTTTGGCCGAGCATAATCCGTATAGTACGCCGTTTTATATATAATTATAATATATATAATAGGACCACCGTATAAAGAAACCAAAAAAAGGGTTTATTAAAGTTATTTTTAATGGCGGACCGTTTTTAAAGCGAAATATTTGTGGATTTTATAATAAACCTTCCCGCCGCGCACCCGTATAGCCCCCGCTTTTTAATAATAATTACCGACCGCCTTTATAAGGGTATAATTTTAAAAACCATAATATTTATAATGGCGGAGGTATATATTAAAAGATTTATATAATACTTTTGGCGTTTTTACGGTTTCCCTAAAACGATTATAAATAATAAAGGGTTAAATTAGGTGGGTGGTTTTTGGTAATGCTTATATAAATTAATGGGTATAATATAATAATTATTAACCGTGTTTTACCCTTAAACCGATGGCGTAACCGAGCGAGCGAACCAAAAGGTTTAATATTTTTTACGAATATTTATATTAATAAAGCAGTTAAACTGGCCCGGGCTTTTACCGGTAATATCATTAACCATTAATAATTACGATTTATTATTAAACGGCCTTAGCCTATTTTTTATTATATACGGGTATTATATAATACCCATAACGGAGCGCAATAATCCAAAGCCCTTTAAGAAATCGCCGCGGGGACGCGCGGAGCAGTTTTTAAATAGGTTAAAAAAGGCTACCGAATAAGTATAAACGGCGGTAGCGGCCATATAATAATAATACGAGGATATAGCGAATAAATACCGCTTTCCCGTAAAAAGGTTTAAGGTGGGTAATAAGGTACGGTTTTTCCTGCGTAATATAACCACCGCGCGGCCCTTATAAAAATTAAATTAGCTTTACGCCAAGTATACGATTACGGGGGTAATAAATTTATATATAATAAAATTAAACATTCCCTTAAATATCCACCCGTATTTTTATATAAACCTTTTATAATAGGCCAGTTATAATCCCTTACCGTTTTAAATTTAGAATAATATATAACCCCTATTAATCCGGAATAAAGGAATAGGCGAGGATAAGTGGACGGTAAAAGAGGTATTTAAAATACGAACCTAAAAATAGGGTCGCGGTATTATAAGACAAGTATTAATAAAATGGTAGGGCTGGGCCGAGCCAACCTAGGAACCTTTATCCCAGCTTATAAATATAGCGGTATTAAACCGCTACGAATAATATTTCGGCAATATAGCGATTTATAACGGCCCCGCATAGGCCAAATCACGTTTAAAATTAATAATAATAACGCAGCGGGAGATATAATTTGGTAATAAACTGGAGTGGAAATTTTAAAGGGACTAAGCCCTGGGCGTAAATAATACCCGTGGTAATATGGTAAGAAGCAGAAAAATAAAAGGGAAGTTCGCAGCGGGCCATATACGGCGCCGCATTATCGTTTTAGGTATGGTAGTTAATTAATATTCCCAGCTTTATTATTAAACGTATTAAAATTACTATGGGGGCGCGGCGCTTATTATCCCGAAAAGGATATTATATTAATAAAAGGCGAGGGGGGAGTAGGGAGTTAGGGGGATTAGTAAAGGTTTACCGGCGGATATATAATAAAAAAGAGGGGGGAGGTCGGGTTTTACGCGGTCTTGTAAAAGGGCAAGGAGCTTTTTTCTTATAATAATAAACCAACCGATTAATTTAATAAGGAAAGCGGCCTGCCTAAGGGTAAATATCGCGCTAATAATGGGCACGGTAAAAGTAGCCGGCGCCGAGCCGGTATAATACCCCGTATTAATACGGCGAATAATTTTATTATTAAACTATTGATAAGCCTAACCCAGTGGTTAATAAGGGCGGGTATATAATAAAACCGGGGCGGACCTATAATAAAATTACCACGGGGTATCCCGGTTTTGGCGGCGGCGATAAAAGCGGTAATAGCGGTTTTAATATTAAGGGTATTGGAGTATTAGCGGGGCGGATTAATAATAAATCGCCCGGGGGAAGGGGCCACCAGGAACGCCCTTTATTATTTACGGTATTATAGGTATAATTACCTTTAAAATATAAAAAATAAATAATACCTCGCCTTATAAATTAATACCGAATTAACCGCGGCCTACTAAGGGGGCCTAAAGGGGGGATTTTACCAGATTAATTATAATAACGGTGGGTAAAAAAATTAATAATATAATAAATATAGGCTTTATATAATTTATTACGCTTTATTTTAATAAAAATATTTTATGCTAATTAATCGTGGCCCGTAACGATCGCCCGCCGGAACGGGGGTTATATACCCTAATAACCTTTGTTTTTTTAATAAAATTGGTATAAAAAACGGGAGCCTTTTATTATACGCAGCGGGTTAATACCGCTTTGGGGGCGAGGTAAGTAAAAGGACCATTATATATCTTAATAATAATAAAAGTATAAATAATAATACTTTTATAAGCCGCCGGTTTTGCGGCGCCATTACCGCGGAAAGGAAAGCGGTGGGGCGCCGAAAAGGCCGGCCCGGAACCACCTAAGCCGGAAATAATAGGTTAAACGGTTTAAAATATTATATAAATATTAACCACCGTTAATATAATGGATTTATAATAAAAAAAAAACCACGGGGATTTATTGGTAAAAGTCTCGATTAAATTTGGCCGGAATAAAAGTTAAATAATAATAGGTTAGCGCCTAAAGCCCGTAAAACCACCGTTTAGGGCGCAAAATACCCGTAAAAATACTAGGCGCCCATGCGGGCGCCCAGGGAGATAAGAGAAAAAAGGGGGGGGATTTTGGGGGGGGGGGGGCATTTATAATTATTATTATAATAAAGATTAGGGTAAGTATAATAGGCGGCCGAAAAGTGGCCCTTATAATTATTATATATAACGGCCGTAATAAAGGCTCCACGTAAATAAAGGCGGCGGAGAAAAAATACACGTATTACGGGCCATAATATATAACCATACCGTGGGTAATCGCGCCCGCGGCGCCACCGCCATAAAGCCGGACGGGTAAAAGGAGGAGTATATTATAGGCCCACCCATATTATAATGTATACATAACGGGTTAGCCGCGGGACCGATATATATAAAAAGCTATCCATAAATTATTCCCCCTATTTTAAGCCTTCCCCCCCCTCCTTCCCTCCTTCTCCTCCGTAAATCGAATATACATACTATTATGGCACTCATCGTTACTCCTTAACGTGACCTCAGCCCTTCACATTATCCTCCCTTTTAAGGCGGATATTTTTAACCGCCATTACGGCCTAAAAGTATTATAAATTATATAATAGGTATAAAATGCTTATATTGGTATAGAAAGTATAAGTATAAATATAGCTGTTATATATAATGGCGTATTATATACGTAATAATATATATAGCCTTAAAGGCTTGGTTATTATAATTACGCATTTTTATAATAATGCATACCTTTTTATAAATAAATAAAATATAACCCTTTATTAAATTATTACCCACTTTTTATTACCTTTTTTTTATTATTTCCTTAATATAATATTAATTTATAATCCAAATTTTATTTTAATTAATTTAAATAATTAATCGCATATAATATTACCTAATTTTTATTTATATTTTACCTTATTTTATTTAAACGATAGTTTATTATTTTAAGATTAATACCTTATATTAATTAATTATTATAATAAATATTATTATACCTTATTATTATTATAAAATTAAGGTATAATATTATTATCGTTTTGCAGGGCAGCGGGACCGCGGCGGCGCTGTCCTTAATCGTAAGCACGCTTATATATATTATTATTATTGTATTATAAATAATATCGATTTATTACGCAAGCCTAATTATTTCGATAGGCTTATGCGGCCGGATTATTATTGATTTAAAGGAATTATTATATTATATAATAATTATGGTAAAAATAATAATCTTTATAAATAGGTAATATTTCCCAAGCGTTTTTTTAATATTAATATACCGTTAACCGAATAAAAAGCCTTTTATTAATATAAAAAATAATTTTAATAATTTTTTCGAAATAATAATTTAATTTAAAGGTTACCGCTTATTGGTATATATTCATTGAGGTATTTCCCTGGCGTTTACCGGGTATTAATATAATAAAACAGTATTTCCCTTTTAATAAGGAGGAGCTCGCCGTTAATCCTAATACGGTAGGCAAGCCTATATTTAATTTAGGCCATTTTCGAGAGCTTTATAAGGAGTTCCATAATTACCAGGCTTTTTTATTATATTACGAGCAGTAATATTATTCGGAGTATAGGCTTACCGGTAATAAAAAGAACCGCGCCGCCATAAGTAATACCCTAAAATAATATTAATAATAAGGGAGCAATACTAATATTTTTACCCTTTTTTTTTTCTTTTTTAAAACTTCGCCATTTACCAGGCCATGGTAATCGGGCATTATTCTTTATTAGCATAGTTTATATAGCGATTTCCCTTGGGTATTATAAATTTCGCCCTAATAAAACGCTTCCTTAACGGTATACTAACGATTTTAGGGTAATTAAGGTGCGGTTAATAGTAAAATTTAAAAGTTTTAATTAATACCGCGTCTCGTTCCGGGAGATTCGGGCTTCGCGGCCCTTTATATGGTAAAATACCATTTTATAAAGCGGCTTTATAAAATAACAGAAAATATATATATATCCGATAATATTATTAAGGCCTTATTGCGTAAATTACATTACCTTAACGAATTAAAGGCCTAAAAGTGGCCGGAGATTTATTATTGTTTTGCGGGGATTAAGGTGGCGTTACCATTATATTTCCTTAATAAGGAACCGGGTTTAAATCCCGTTAATAGATTTTTTTATTTTTTATTTTTATTCATTATGATGGTGTGTGGTATATAAATGCTTATAAGGGTAGGCCTAAAGGGGTTTTCCCCACTAATTTAATAATTAATACCGGCGCTTTTATATTCCCGTTTAATATATAATTATATGCTTTATATTCGGGGCTTATATTATTTAAGCGTATAGCTGGGAATATACTGGTAATATTTTCGTATTTATTAAGGTAAACTTTTTTTTCGCTTTTAGGATTCCCTTAGGTTCCTTTTCCTGCCTTTTCGCTTTTTAAATTTAATTATTACTTTTATTATATTTACCATATTTTTTTTCGGGATTTCTTAATTATACTTCGGAGATTATTTTATCCAGCGAATTAGGTAATATTAATTACCTTAATATTTGCGCTTATTTAATACCTGTTCGATCTCCTATTACTCCGGGTCCTCCTCGAGGTCCGGTATTGGGAGAGGGTTTTTTTGCTTATTTAAGCGGTTTTTCCACGGCTCCAAAAGGCTTATATGGAAGACGTTATATAACCTTAAGTATTTATTAGGAAGGGCCAAGTAATAGGCCTATAATCCTATAATATTAAGAATTTTAAATGGTCCGATAAATCTTAAGGCCAGTTTACGCGATAGGTGTTTAAAACGAATGTTTTTAGTTAAAAGTTTAACCAAATCGCCACGCCTATATTATTTTAACTGGTAATATTTATTATAGGCATTTTTTTAATATTATTAGGCATTTTTAAGGTGCTTTTTAAGCGTTTCCCTTATTATACGTAGGTTTTCCAGCCTGGCTTTTATAATAGGTACCCTTTTTAAAATAGGGTCGTTTTTAGCCTTATATTTAAATTTTGGGTTATACCCTATTAATATTTAAAAGGGTAAGGTAAATATATTAAAATACCTTGTATTATTATATATAAATTTTATTTATAATAATAAAAACGCCCAGTTTAATTAATTTTAGGTGGTATAATAATATAAGAAATATTCCACTACCTGGTTTATCCTTTTTGTTCAGCCATTGGTTTAAGGGTAAAACGCCGTCGATAAGCGGTGTTTAATTTTAAAGTAAAAATATAATTTAAACCGGAATTTGCTTATAAATAAGGGTCCCTTATTATAAATAATACCGTTAGGGGCCCCGTATTATAATTTAATCTCTCTATGGAATAATTATATTAATTCGGAAATTATAATATTATTACGCACGGGTAAAAAGATTCCGAGCTTAATATATTTATATATTATTATAAAGATTATATTCACCTTTTTAAAATTATTTATAATTAGTGGTAAACTAATAATAAAATCTATAAAAAATTCGTTTATAAAATACCGGGGTATTAATAAGAAAACCATGGCGCCGTAAGGATAATATTTTAATATACTTATTTTTTAATAAATATTATATTTATTAATATATTCGGCCATATTTTTATTTATCCCTAACCAGAAGTATTTTTAATTTAATAATTTATTTATTTTAAATTTGCCGAAATGTTTATTAAGGGATTATTATAGTGGAGCTGTATAAGCTTTTTTTAAATTATCGGTTTTATTAGAACGATTATACATCCTTTAAATAATAAAAGGCCATTTAAACTTTCCCAGCCTGGGTTTTTAAAAACCTAAGGTTTACCTAATAGTAGGGTGGCGATTTTTTTAATATATATTAGCTTAATATTTTATAATTATTTAATATAATTATATAGGCTTTTATTTATAAGCGAGTATAATTTCTCCCTTACCGTGGCAGCTTTAATTATTACCCGGGGCAGGGCCATTTTCCAAGATTCCTTCGTAAGTGTAATGGGGTCCACAGGTTTACCCTGTGGGAAGGTCAGGCAAGGTGCAAGAGGCTAGAATAAATGGGATAATAATGAGTATATTATAGCCAGTCTTTTTAAGAGCTTATTCTTAAAAAGAAGAAGAGGAGCCGAGTCCCTTTATTTTTGCGTCCCCTAGGGGGATTACTTATATTATATTAAAAGATCCTTAGTATTTTATCCCAGGAAGGTTTTTTATATTAATCCCGGGTAGGTCTCGGGTAGGTTAATATTTTTTATAATTATTCTCCCTTTTAAGGCGGATATTTTTAATCACTATTACGGCCCAAAAGTATTATAAATTATATAATAAGTATAAAATGCTTGCGTTAATATGGAAGGTATAAGCGTAGGCGTGGTTGCCGTAAATAATAATATATTATATACGTAATAATATATATAGCTTTAAAGGCTCGGTTATTATAATTACGCATTTTTATAATAATATATACCTTTTTATAGGTAAATAAAAAATAACCCTTTATTAAATTATTACCCATTTTTTATGACCGTTTTTTAATATTTCCTTAATATAATATTAATTTATAATCCTAATTTTATTTTAATTAATTTAAATAATTAATCGAATATAATATTACCTAGTTTTTATTTGTATTTTACCTTATTTTATTTACTCGATACCTTAATGTATATTAAGCGATTATTTATATTAATCGTTTTATTATAATGGATATTATACTTTATTATTATTACGAGACCAAGGTATAGTGTTATTATTATTTTATAAGGCAGCGGGACCGCGGCGGCGTTATCCTTGGTAGGAAGTACGTTTATATATATTGCCGGCGCCGCATTATGAACGATGTCGATTTATTACGCAAGCCTGATTATTTTAATAGGCTTCCGCGGCCGGATTACCGTTAGTCCGGGGGGATTATTATATTATATAATAATTATGGTAAGAATAATAATTTTTGCGAATAGGTAGTATTCCCTAAGCATTCCTTTCGGGTTGGCGTATTATTAACCGAATAAAAAGCCTATTGCCGGTATAAAGGGTAATTTTAATAATTTTTTCGAGACGATTATCCAGTTTAAAGGTTATTGTTTATTAGTTGTCATAGGCCCACCTATGACACGACGTACGCGCGCCGTGGGCTAGCCGCGGGACCGATACGTATAAGACGCTCCCCATAAACCACTCCTCCCTCCTTTGCTTTTTTCCCTCCCCCCCTTTCCCCCCCTTTCGTAAATCGAATATATATATTATTATGGTACTTATTATTACTCCTTAATATAATCTTAACCTTTTATATATATTCGATTTTTAAATAATCCCTTACCATATTTTATCCCGCACCCACCCCGTGGCGCCTTTATTATAAATAATAACCCGAATAAAAATAACCAGGCTTTTATCGGCGGATAAGTATAATAAACCCTCCCCGAGGCGGTAATACTGCTTATCCACCAGGAAATAACCCGGGCATTTACGGCCGTTAATAATAAGTCCGCCGCCGAGTTAAATAATATAGAAAGACGTTTAATTTAAATGCTCGCGGCCCTTAATACCCGGATTTTAACGGCGCATTAAACGCCGCCCGCCCTAATAAACCATAACCCGCCAATTATAATAATCCTATAAGAAAGGCAGTTCCCCTGGCCGGTAAAGTTTAACGGTAATAAAATAAAATGGAAGGTATTCCGGGTTAAAATTAAATATAAGTTAATCCTAAACCAGGACCTTATTAAGGGCGATGCGTTTTTATGGTATAATATTAACGCTTATCTGAAGGATAAGCCGAAAACCTTTATTATAATATTTTATAATAAAGGCGAATTAATAGGCTAAAATTCCGCGTAATTTATTATATACTTAAAAACGGTATTCGGGGACCTTAATAATTACGAATAAGCGGTAAAAAAGCTCCACTTCTTATATTAAGGGAAAAGGTAATTATTTTTAATTTTTTATTCCCGATTCGAATAACTCCTGGTAAACGCAAGGGGCGCCGTATAAAACAATTCTATTAAACTTATATTATTAAACAAAATAATATACCAGCGCCTTTGCCTGGTATTAATATCGGTTTATTTTTTTAATTTTTACCAAAAATAGATTCGTATAATTATTAATATTATGTTCCGCCTGGATTCGGCACTGGGCAAAAAAAAGAGTAGCGTATTAATAATATATTAATCGCATTTTTAAAAGAACCCGAATACTTTAATATTAAGGGTAAACGCCATAAGTTATAAATTAAAAAAATAAGCCACGCCGCGCTAAATGGGTAATTATAATTAAAATAAAGCGCCGGCGTAAAAAAGGTTAATATATTCGGTATGGATTTAATAATCACTTTATTTTAAAATATAAATTATTCCCGGCCAAGCTAATTAAAAAGGTTCGGATTAATACCGTGGGCATAATGCCCTACCCGGGGGCATTAAACGAGGATAAGGGGGAAAACGAATTAAAATGATAATTTTTAAGCGTAGGCGTGCCTAAAAGCCGCCAACGCGGAGCAAAATAATAAAGGGGATAAAGCGGATAAACGGTACCCCCTTTTTAATAAACGTTTATTTAAATGGGATTTATTTTACCGATACTTGTATTAATAATGGGTACCTATATTACGGCGCGATTTATAATTTGCTTATTATTAAATTCCGCCTCCCATATATTCCGGTACCCGCCAGGGTATTAATATACGTATCCGTATTACCCGTATAATAAAAAGTTATAATAATAAAGGCGGTATATATAAATATTAATATTAACGGGTATTTTTATTATTATTTTTATTATCCCGTCCCGAATTTTTTATACCCAGTAATATTAGGTAAACCATGGTGCGAAAAGGAAACGGTTATATATAAAACGGTAAAAAAGCGGATTTATATTAATAGGGCGAACCTTTTTATAAGGGAGAAGGGGTTAAGGGGCGCCGTTTTAATAAATACGTAATTAATTAATATTGCCTCCCTATATATTATGGCGTATAAAATAAAAGCGAGTAATTTAATATTATTCGCAATATCCTTATATAATATTAATAAATAATTAAAAGTATTAATGGCTAAACTATTTCGGCCACTTAATAAATTAAAAGGGCTGGAAAACGTATTCGAACCCGATAAAAAATAAGTATTATTATTTTACCGCGGTTTTATAAACCACGTAATAAAATTGGTAAAAAATGCCAAAAAAAAGGACCCGTAAATATTATAGGGTCCGATTTACGGTATATTAAGAGAGGAGTTATTAGTTTTATAAAATACCTTAATAAAGTTATTTAATAAGAATTATATAAAGGCCAGTAGTTTTCCTATACGCGCCCCGGTATTTTTTATTAAAAAGCCGGGGGGCGGGTTGCGTTTTTATTATAATTATAAGGGGTTAAAGGCGATTATACGCCAGTACCGTTACCCCTTATTATTTATTTATAAAATATTACGGACCCTGGTTAAGGCGCGTTGGTTTATTAAGGTAAATATTAAAGCCGCCTAATATAAATTACGCATTCGCCATAAGGATAAATAAAAAATAACGTTTGGAATTTATTTCGGCCTATATAAATAAACGGTAATCCCGTTCGGCCTTAATGGCGCGGGAGTATTATTTTAATAATATATTAATAATATATTACGCGAGTTTTTTAATATATTTTATACGGCGTATATAAATAATATACTGGTTTATTTAAACGGTATAAAGCGAAACCATATATTAAAGGTCCGCCAAATTATAAAAAAGCTCCGTAATATAGGCCTTTAATTAAACCTAACCAAATGCGTTTTTATAAAAAAAACTAATATATTTTGGGTTTATTATAATAATAAAAAAAAAATACGCGCCGACCCGGAAAAATTACGGGCCATACGCGAATGGAAGGACCTTATAATTATAAAAAAAATCCGCGGTTCTTTAGGCTTTGTTAACTTTTATAGGGAATTTATCGACTAATTTTTTAATTTAAAACTCCCGCTTTCCGCCCTTTTTAAAAAAGGAAAAGGGTTTTATTAGGGCCTTATCGAATTCGAAGCGTTTTAACAATTAAAAAGGGCATTTATGGCCCCCCCGGTATTAGCGCAATTCGACCCGGCGGTAAAAACGGTTTTAAAAACCGATAACATAAGGTGGGCAATAGGCTTTTACCTTTTCCAGCGGAATAAAGCGGGAATATTACGCCCCGTAGCCTTTTTTTCCCAATAATTAATACCCGCCGAATATAATTATAATATTTATAATAAGGAATTTCTGGCCATAATAAAAAATATAAAAGTATAAAATATAAAATTTTATAATATGGCGGGCGCATTCCGGGTACGCTTAAATTATAATAATTTACGGTATTTTATAATTAAAAGGCATTTATTAAAACGCCAAATCCGCTGGTAGGAGTAAATATATTAGTACCGTTTTTAATTAAAATTCCGCTTTGGCCGATTATTTTTGGCGCCCGATATATTATTACGGCGAAACCAGGATATACCAAAGGGGAAAGGAAATAAGCGCCTTACCGGCCGCAATTTTTAATTGGTTTAAAATAATTAATTACCGGCGGCCATATATAATATGGGGGCCCTTCTAAGCCCGCCATTCGAAAACGCCGAGCTTTAAAAATTATGGTCCGTAATAGTATAGTATAATAACCAATATAAAATTATACGAAAAATAATTAAAAAAGGGGAATAAGCATTCCCCCCAAATATAAAAATAAAGGTTTTTATTATAAAATATTCTCTAAAACCCGAGAAATACTTACGTTTTAAAGACCGGCGCTAAATATTAATATAAAAATAATTATCAATCGCCCTTATTTAACGGGCTTACGATTTTATAATTACCGGCCACCCGGGACGCGATAGAATAATAATAATATTATTCCGTAATTATTTTTAGCCAAGTATAATCCGTATAATATGCCGTTTTATATATAATTACAATATATATGGCAGGACTACCGTATAGAAAAATAAAAAAAAAAGCTTATTAAAATTATTTTTAATGGTAGACCATTTTTAAAGCGAAATATCCGTGGATTTTATAATAAACCTCCCCGCCGCGGACCCGTACAGCCCCCGTTTTCTAATAATAATTAGCAACCGCTTTTATAAAGGTGTAATTTTAAAAACCATAATATTTATAATGGCGGAGGTATACGCCGAAAGGTTTATATAATACTTTTGGCGTTTTTACGGTTTCCCTAAAGCAATTATAAATAATAAAGGATCGAATTAGGTAGGCGGCTTTTGGTAACGCCTATATAAATTAAAAAATATAATATAACGATTATTAACCGCGTTTTATTCCTAAACCGATGGCGCGATCGAGCGGGTAAACCAGGAGGTTTAGCATTTTTTATAAATATTCGTATTAATAAAGCAATTAAACTGGCCCGGGCTCCTACCGGTAGCGTAATTAATTATTAATAATCGTGATTTATTATTAATCGGCCTTAGCCCTTTTTTTATTACGCACGGGTACCACGTATTACCTATTAAAAAACGAAATAACCCGGGGCCCTTAAAGAAAGCGCCGTAAGGCCGCGCGGAGCGGTTCCTGGATAGGCTTCGAAAGGTAATTAAATGGGTATAGGCTGCGGCGGCGGCCATATAATAATATTACACGGACGCGGCGAATAAATACCGCTTCCCCGCCGAGGGGTTTAGGATCGGCGATAAGGTATAACTGGCCTTGTATAATATAATTATAATAAGGCCCTTATGGAAATTAGATTAATTTTATATTAAATATACGATTACGCGAGTAATAAACTCGTATATAATAAAATTAAATACGCCCACCAGTATTTACCCCCGTTTTTATATGGATCTTTTATAATAGACTAATAATAATTCTTTACCGTCCCAAACCCAGGATAATATATAAGCCCCACCGATTTAGGGCGGCGAGTTAAAAGAAAGCGAATAATAAATAAAGGAGGTATTTCAAGCGCGGACCTAAAAGCGGGGCCGCGGCGCCATTAGGTAAGTATTGGTAAAATGGTAGGGCTGGGTAAAATTAACCTGGGAGCCATTATTATAATTTATAAAAATAGCGGCGCTAAACCGTTACGAATAAAGTTTTAATAATGCGGCGACCCACGACGGTCCCGCGTAAATTAAATTATATTTAAAATTAATAACGATATTACGGCGAAAGGGAGTTTATTAAATAATAAAGTAAAATTAAAATTTAAAGGAATAAGGCCCTTAATATATAAGGCGCCGTTAATGGTAAAAGGAAAAAAAGAAAATATAAAAGGAAAAGTAATTTATAACGGGCCACCCGCGGCCTTATACGGATACAGCGGTTATGGGAATTAATTAATATATATTAATTACGCGCTTTTAAATAACCCGGCCCGCCTTAAACTTAAAACCATTATTATATTTAACGGACCCGCCGCGGGCGGGCAGCGATCGCCTTCCGGGGAAGAAAATAATATTAATAAAGGGGGAGGGTGGCGTAAAAAATTAATAAAGATTAGCGAAAAATATATACCGTATTCGGGGCGGGGAGGGAATTTACGCGATCGCGAAAAAAAATTAGTAATTTCTTTCCGATAATGGTAAGCCGTCCGAAGGATTCGATAAATAATGCAGCTTAATTAGGCGTAAGTATCGCATTAATAGCGGGCGCGGTAAGGGCGGCCGGCGCCGAGCCGGCGTAATGCCCCGCATTAATACGACGTATAATTTTATCGCCAAATTAATAATAGGCCTAAATTAAAGGTTAAATAAGCGGCATTTATATATATATTATAAATACGGGGCGGATTTACGGCGGAATTATTATAAGGGGTCCCAGTTTTAATAATAATAACGAGGGTAATAATGGTAGCCTTAATATTAAGGGCGTCGGAATATTAGCGAATCGGATTAATAACGAATTATTAGCGGAAGCCCTTATAAATATCCCAATACTTATAATATTATAAGTATAATTACCTTTAAAATAAAAAAAATAAGCAATACCTTACCTTATATAATAATACCGGGTTAATAATAACCCACCAAAATAATTAAAAGGAATTTTTACCGAATTGGTTATAATATTAATGGGTGGCATTATTAATAATATAATAAATATAAACTTTATAAGGTTTATTATATTCGGCTTTGGTAATAATATTTTACCCTAATTAGCCCCAAAACCGCAGCGATTTTGCGCCGGGGAAAGTCCACCTACCTTAATAATTTTGGCTTTTTTAGCGGGATTAATATAGGGGGCCGGGGCCTTATATTATACGCAGCGGGTTAATAATACTTTATAAGCGTAAAAGGTGGAAGGGTACCACGTACCTTGGCGGCCGCGAGGGCACGGGTAATAACACTTTTATAAACCGCCGGTTTCGCGGCGCCGCCGCCATAAATAATAGGGCTGCGCGGCGCCGGAAAGGCCGGCGCGAAGCCATTATTATTAAAAGTATAAGGATTAATATTGGTAAATATTACACTAATTATTAATATCCGCCCGCGTAATGGGTTAAAAGCGGAGAGGGTTTTACGGAAATTTATTGGTAAAAATTTAAGCGGAATTTGGCCGAGGGAAATTTTAATTAATAATAAGTTAACGCCCAGAGCCCGTATTACCGCCATTTTGAGCGCAAAACACGCAAAAGGGCGTTGGGCGCCTATGGGGGCGCCCAAAAAGGTAGTAAAAGGAGAAGGGGGGGAGTTGGGGGGGGGGGGTAATGCACGGTTATTATTATAATCAAGGATGGGGAGAAAACGATAGGCGGCCAAGAAACGGCCCTTATAATAATTACACACGGCGTTCGCGGCGGGCACTTTACGTAAGCGAAAAAACGAAAAAATATTTATATTACGTATTTCGGTATATAATCACGCTATAAATTATATACCCGCGGCGTTACCGCCCCGGGATGGGGCGGGCAAAAGGAGAAATAATATTATAGGCCCACTTATAATATAATATACGCGCGCCGTAAATTAACCGCGGGACCGATATATATAAAACGCTTCCTATAAACCACTCCTCCCTCCTTTGCTTTTCTCCCTCCCCCCCTTTCCCTCCCTTTCGTAAATCGAATATACATACTATTATGGCACTCATCGTTGCTCCTCAACGTGACCTCAGCCCTTTACATTAGTATGTATTTATTAAGGCGTTTCCCTGGCGTTTACCGGGTGTTAATATAATAAAATAGCGCTTTCCTTTTAATAAAGATAAGGTCGCCGCCGATCTTAATACGGTTGGCGAGTTTATTTTTAATATTGGGCATTTATAGGAATTAAATAAAAAGTTCCATAATTATTAAGCACTTTTACTGTATTGCGAGTAATAGTATTATTCCGAGTATGGGCTTATTAATAATAAGAAAAACCGTGCTGCCATAAGTAATACCTTAACGTAATATTGGTAATAAGAAAGTAATATTAATAATTTTATTTCCCTTTTTAGAATTTTGCCACCTACCAAGCCATGGTGGTTGGTCGTCGGTCTTTTTTAACCTAGTTTATACAGCGATTTCCCTTGGGTATTATAAGTTTTATTTTAATAAAACGCTTCCCTAGCGATATATTAACGATTTTGGGGTAATTAGGGTGCGGTTAGTAATAAAGTTTAAAGGTTTTATTTTATACCCCGCCTGGTACCAGGTAACTTTGGGTTTGCAGCCCTATATATGGTAAAATGCTATTTTATAAAGCGCCTATATAAGGTGGCGGAGGACGCGGGAATGTTCGATAATACTATTAAGGAATTATTACGCGAATTGCCCCATTTTAATAAATTAAAGGCCTGAATGCGTTCGGGGTTTCGGGGGGGGTTGGCTAAAGTTCTGGGGGTAATATTATGGCGTTTTCTTAATAAGAAGTTGGGTATAAATTCCGATAATGTTTTTTGTGGTTTATTATGGTGTATGGTATATAGGTACCTATGGGGGTTAGCCTGGGGGGGGTTTCCCTTATTAATTTAATAATTGATGCCGGCGTTTTTATATTCTTAATATATAATTACATGCTTTATATTTTGGGCTTGCATTATTTAAGCGTATGGCTGGGAATATACTGGTAATATCTTTATATTTACCAAGGTAAGCTTTTTTCCGCTTTTAAAATCCCTTTAGGTTCCTTTTCCTACCTTTTCGTTTTTTAAACTTAATTATTGCTTTTATTACGTTTACCATATTTTTTTCCGGGATCTATTAATTATACTCCGGAGGCCATTCCATCCAGCGAATTAAATAATACTAATCGCCTTAATATTTACGTTTATTTAATATTTATTCGATTTTTTATTATTCCGGGGTTTTTTTAAGGTCCGGTATTAGGAAAGGGTTTTTTTACTTGCCTAAGCGGTCTTTCCACGGCTCCAAAAGGCTTATATAAAAAATATTATATAATTTTAAATATTCGTTAAGGAGGGCCAAGCGATAGGCCTGCGATCCCATAATATTAAAAATTTTAAATGGTCCGATAAACCTTGGGGCCAGATTATACGATAGGAGTTTAAAACGGATATTTTTGGTTAAAGATTTAACCAAATTACCACGCTTATATTATTTTAACTGGTAATGTTTATTATAAGTATTCTTTTAATATTATTGCGCATTTTTAAGGTGCTTTTTAAGCGTTTCCCTTATTATACGTAGGTTTTCCAGCCTGGCTTTTATAACGGGTACCCTTTTTAAAATAGGGTTATTTTTAGCCTTATATTTAAACTTTAGGTTATACCCCATTAATATTTGGAAGGGTAAAATAAGTATATTGGAATATTTTATATTATTATATATAAATTTTACTTATAATAATAGGGACGCCCAGTTTAATTGGTTTTGGGTGGTATAATAATATAGGAAATATTCTAATACCTGGTTTATTTTTTTCGTTTGGCTATTGGTTTAAGGGTAAAACGCTATTAATAAGCGGCGTTTAATTTTAAAGTAAAAATATAATTTAAATTAAAACTTATTTATAAATAAGGGTCCCTTATTATTAATAATATTATTAGGGGCCCCGTATTATAATTTAACCTTTTTATAAAATAATTATATTAATTCGGAAATTCTAATATTATTACGCACGGGTAAGAAGATTCCGAGCTTAATATATTTATATATTATTATAAGGATTATATTCACTTTTTTAAAGCCATTTATAATTGGTGGTAAGCCAGTGATAAAATTTATAAAAAGTTCGCTTATAAAACGCCGGGGTATTGGTAAGGAAATGTGAAGGGCTGAGGTCACGTTGAGGAGCAACGATGAGTGCCACAATAATATGTATATTCGATTTACGGGAAAGGGAGGAGGAGAAGGAGGAGGGAGAGCGGAGGGCGGATAAGATGGAAGCGTTTTATATGTATCGGTCCCGTGGCTAACCCGCGGCGCATATATATTATATTATAGGCGGGCCTATAATATTACTCCTTTTTTTACCCGCTCCGTTCCGTGGCGGTATTACCGCGGGCATACCCTCCGTAATATAATTATATACCGAAACCCGTAATTTAAATATATCTTATTTTTTTTTTCGCCTCCATAAAGTACTCGTTATAAATATTATATATAAATATTATAAGGGCCGTATTTCTCGGCCGCCTATCGCCCTTTTTTTATTCTTTATTATTATAATACCCGTGCATTATCCGCCCACCCCCCAAACCCCCCCCTTTTTTTTTATTACCTCCCTCGGCGCCTTTATAAGCGCCGAGCACCCTTCTGGGTGTTTTACGCCTAAAACGGCGGCTATACGGGCCCTGGGCGCCAACCTAATATTAATTAAAACTTTTCCGGTTAAATTCTGTTTAAATTTTTAATAATAAGTTTCTATAGGTCCTTTTTCGCACCTAAACCGCTGCGGGGGCGGTTATTAATAATTGGTATAATAACTTTTAATACCTTTAATATTAATCCTTGTATTCCTAATGGTATTGGTACCGTGCCGGCCTTTCCGGCGCCGCGCAGCCCGGCTTTTTATAATGGCGGCGCCGTAAAACCGGCCGCTTATAAAAGCGTAATTACCCGTACTTTTATTATTATTAAGGTATATGGCACCCCCGCCCCTTGCGTTTATAAGGCATTATTAATCCGCTGCGGGTAATATAAGGCCCTTACCGCTTATACCAGCCCTGCCAAAAAAATAAAAATTATTAAGGTAAATGGTTATTTTTCTATATAAAATCGCTGCGGTTCCGGGGTTAATTAAGGCAAAATATTACCGCCGGAGCTAAATATAATAAGCCTTATAAAGCTTATATTCGTTATATTATTAATAATATTATTTACCATTATTATAATTAATCCGGTAAAGGTTTTTTTTAATTATTATAATAAACCGCTATTAATCCGGTGCTAATCCGTAAGGTAAGGTATTATTTATTTTTTATATTTTAAAGGTAATTATATTTATAATATTATAAATAATAACGGATCCTTATAGGAATTCCCGCGATTATTCCACCGTTAATTTAACCCGTTAATACTTTAACGCCGCTAATATTAAAATTATTATTATTATTTTAATTACCGTTATTAAAATTAAAAGCCCTTATAATAATTCCGCCGTAAGTCCGCCTTTAACCCGCTGCGTATTTACCCCTTTTTATTTTAAAATTAGGCTTATTACCAGTTTAATAATAAAATTATCCGCCGTATTAATATAGGGTATTACGCCGGCTCGGTACCGGCCGCCCTTACCGCGTCCATTATTAATGCAATATTTATGCCCGGCCAGGCCGTATTACTTATTAAATCGGTTGGTAAAATGACCACCGTTGGGGAGGAATTATTAACCCTATTCCGTACCCGCGTAAATTCCCTTTTCGCTCCGAATTCGTTTCGGGTTTTCCGCTAATCCCTTTAATTTTTTACTTCGCCCTCGCCCCTTATTAATATTATCTCCTTCCCGGGGCGGAGGCCATTACCTGCCCGCGGCGCTTTTGCCGAGTATAATAATAATACCAAATTTAATACGAACCCGATTATTTAAAAATTTAATATCGGCATCTATTAATTAATCCTTATATTTGCGATATTTATACGGGGCCGCGGATGGCCCGCAATATATTATTTATTTTTTATTCTTTCCTTTTTTTTAATTATTATTAATACCTTATATATTAAGGGTTATATTTCTTTAAATTTTATTTCTTTTATATTATTAATACCTCCGCTATAATATTACCGTTAATACCGCCCGTAATACGGCCTATACGGGGCCGTTATATATTATTATATTACCGAACCACCGCTTATAACGGTCCAGTACCGTTATTTTTATAAAATAGGATAACGGTTTTTAAATTAATTCCGCCTAACCTTATTATTTTATTAATACCTACCTAATAAAACCGTAAGCCCGCTTTTAGGTCCATATTTTAAATATTCCCTTTATTTATTATTTATTTTCCTTTAATTTATTACCCTAAATTGGTAAGGGTTATATATTATTCTGGGTTTAAAACGGTAATGGGTCATTATTAGCCTATTATAAAAGGTCCATATAAAAGCGTGGGTAAATATTTATAGGCGTATTTAGTTTTATTATATACGAGCTTATTATTCGCGTAATTATATACTTGGCGTAAAACTAATCCAATTTCCGAAAGGGGTGCGCGGTGGTTATATTACGTAGGGAAAGCCATACCTTATTATTTACCTCGAACCTTTCCGCGGGCGAACGGTGCTTATTCGTTATATTTTTATAACGTTATTATATTACCGCTGCCGCCGTTTATACCTATTCGGTAGCCTCCCTAAGCCTATCCAAAAATTACTTAATACGGCCCCGCGGCGATTTCTTTAAAGGCCCTGGGTTATTACGTTCCATTATAAATACCACATGGTACTTATATATAATAAAAAACGGGCTAAGGCCGATTATTAATAATTAATTATACCGCCGGTAAAAGCCCGGGATAATTTAATTATTTTACTAATATAAATATCCGCAAAAAATATTAAACCTTTTAATTTGCTTATTCGATTACGCCATCGGTTTAAGGGTGGAACGCGATTAATAATTACTATATTATACTTATTAATTTATATAGGCATTACTAAAAACCGCGCACCCAATTCGATTTTTTATTATTCGTAATTATTTTAAGGAAACCGTGAATATGTCAAAAGTATTATATAAATCTTTCGGTATATATTTCCGCCATTATAAATATAATGGCTTTTAAAATTACGCCCTTATATAAGCGGTTAATAATTATTATTAAAAAGCGGGGGCTATACGGGTCCGTAGCGGGGAGGTTTATTATAAAATCCACGGATATTTTGCTTTAAAAACGGTCCGCTATTAAAAGCGGCTTTAATAAGCCTTTTTCTTAATTTTTTTATACGGTGGTCCTACCGTATATATTATAATTATATATAAAACGGCGTATTATACGGATTATGCCCGGCCAAAAATAATTACGGGATAATATTATTATTATTTTATTATATCCCGGGTGGCCGGTAATTATGGAATTATAAACCTATTAAATATGGGCAATTTATAATTATTCCCACGCTGGTATTTAATACCGGTCCCTAAAACGCAGATATCCCTTAAGCCTGAGGAAATATTCCATAATAAAAACCTTTATTTTTATATCCGGGGGAAATACTTATTCCCCTTTTTCGATTATCTTTTATATAACCTTATATTAATTATTATATTATACTATTATAAATTATAATTTTTAAAGCTCGGCGTTT
Source organism: Zalerion maritima (assembly GCA_022664585.2). Taxonomy (NCBI): domain Eukaryota; kingdom Fungi; phylum Ascomycota; class Sordariomycetes; order Lulworthiales; family Lulworthiaceae; genus Zalerion; species Zalerion maritima. The sequence goes on along the minus strand of JAKWBI020000104.1, from coordinate 53,685 downwards.
TTAAATGGCGGGCTCGGAAGGGCCCCTATATTATATACGGCCGCCGGCAGCCAATCGTTTTAAAGCAATTAAAAATTACGGCCGGTAAGGCGTTTATTTCCTTTCCCCTTTGGTATATTTTAATCCCGCCGTAATAATACGTCGGGCGTTAGGAATAACCGGCCGGGGCGGAATTTTAATTAAAAATAATACCAATATATTTATTCTTACCCGCGAATTTGGCATTTTAATAAATACCTTTTAATTATAAAATACCGTAGGTTATTATAATTCGAGCGTACCCGGAATACGCCGGCCATATTATAAAATTTTACGTTTTATATCTTTATACTTTTTATTATAACCAGGAGTTTTTTATTATAAATATTATAATTATATTCGGCGGGTATTAATCGCTGGGAAAAAAGGCCACGGGGCGTAATATTCCCGTTTTATTTTATTAAAAAAGGTAAAAACCTATCGCTTATTTTAAATTATCGGTTTTTAAAATCGTTTCCGCCGCCGGGTCGAATTATACCAATACCGGGGGTATTATAAACGCCTTTTTTAATCATTAAAACGCTTCGAATTTAATAAGGCCCCAATAAAACCCTTTTCCCTTTTTAAAAAGGGCGAAAAGCGGGAATTTTAAATTAAAAGACTGATCGATAAATTCCCTATAAAAATTAACAAAGCCTAAAAAACCGCGGACCCTTTTTATAATTATAGGTTTTTCCCATTTATATATGGCCCGTAGTTTTTTCGGATCGGCGTATATCCCTTTTCCTATTATTATAATAAACCCAAGGTATATTATTTTTTTCGCTATAAAAACGCATTTGGTTAGGTTTAATTAAAGGCCTATATTACGGAGCTTTTTTACGATTTAGCGGACCTTTAATATATAATCTCGCTTTATATTATTAAAATAAACCAATATATTATTTATTTATACCGTATAAAATATATTAAGAAATTCGTATAATATATTATTAATATATTATTAAAATAATATTCCCGCGCCGTTAAGGCCGAACGGGGTTACCGTTTATTTATATAGGCCAAAATAAATTCCGAATATTATTTTTTACTTATTCCCGTAACGAATGCGTAATTTATAATAGGCGGCTTTAATATTTATCTTGGTAAATTAATACGCCTTGCCCAGGGTTTATAATATTTTATAAATATACGGCAGGGGATAACGGTCCTGATATATAACCGCGTTTAACCCCTTATAATTATAATAAAAACACAACCCGCCCCCCGGCTTTTTAATAAAAAATACCGGGGCGCGTGCGGGAAAATTACTGGCCCTTATATAGCCCTTATTAAATAACTCCGTTAGGGTTTTTTATAAAACCAATAATTCCTCCCTCGATATACCGTAAATTAAACCCCATAATATTTACGGGTTTTTTCCCTCGGTATTTTTTACCAATTTTATTATATGGTTTACGGAACCGCGGTAGGGTAATAGCGCCTAATTTCTATTAGGTTCGAATACGTTTTCCAGCCCTTTTAATTTATCGGGTGGCCGAAATAATTTGGCCATTAATACCTTTAATTATTCGTTAATATTATATAAAAATATTATAAATAATATTAAATCGCTCGCTTTTATTTTATATACTATGGTATATAAGGCGGCAATATTAATTAATTACGTGTCCGCCAAAACGGTACCCCTTAAACCCTTTTCCCTTACGGAAAGGTTTGCCCTATTAATATAAATCCGCTTTTTTACCGCTTTATATATAATTTCCTCCTTTTCGTATTATGGTTTACCCAATATTATTAAATATAAAAGGTTCGGGACGGGGTAATAAAAATAATATTAAAAATACCCGTTAATATTAATATTTATATATACCGCCTTAATTATTATAATTTTTTATTACGCGGGTAATATGAATATATATATTAATATTCTGGCGGGTACCGGAATATATAAAAGGCGGAGTTTAATAATAAGGGAATTATAAATCGCGCCATAATATAGGCACCCGTTATTAATAAAAACGTCGGTAAAATAAATCCTATTTAAATAAACGTTTATTAAAAAGGGGGTGCCGTTTATCCGTTTTATCCCTTTTATTATTTCGCTTTATATTGGCGGCTTTTGGGTACGCTTATACTTAGGAATTACCCTTTTAATTTATCTTCCCCTTTATTTTCGTTTAACGCCCCCGGGTGGGGCATTATACCTACGGTATTAATCCGGACTTTTTTAATTAATTTGCCCGGGGCTAATTTATATTTTAAAATAAAGTAATTATTCGATTTATACCGAATATATTAACCTTTTTTACGCCGGCGTTTTATTTTAATTACGGTTATTTATTTAACGCGGTGTGGTTTATCCTTTAATTTAAAATTTATGGTATTTACCCCCAATATTAAGGTGTCCGGGTCCTTTTAAAAACGCGATTAATGTATTATTAATACGCTGCTTCCTTTTTTGCCCAATACCGAATTTAAGCGGAACGTAATATTAATAATTATGCGAATTTACTTTTAATAAAAATTAAAAAGGTAAACCAATATTAATATTAAACGAAGGCGTTAGTATATTGCTTTATTTAATAATATAAACTTAATAAAATTATCCTATACGGTGCCCCTTATATTTACCAAAAATTATTTAAATTGGGAATAAAAGGCTAGAAATAATTGCCTTTCCCCTTAATATAAAAAGTGGAGCTTTTTCGCCGCTTATTTATAATTATTAGGGTCCCCCAATACCATTTTTAGGTACGTAATAAATTGCGCAAAATTTTAGCCCATTAATTTGCCTTTATTATAAAATATTATAATAAGGGCTTTCGGTTTATCCTTTAGGCAGGCGTTAATATTATATTATAAAAATATATCGCCCCTAATAAGGTCCTGGTCCAGGATTAATTTGCGTTTAATTTTAACCCGGAATGCTTTTTATTTTGCCTTATTACCATTAAACTTTACCGGCCAGGGGAACTGCCTTTATTTCGGGATTATTATAACCGGCGGGCTATAATTTATTAGGGCGGGCGGCGCTTAATATACCGCCGAGATCCGGGTATTAAGGGCCGCGAGCATTTAAATTAGGCGTTTTTTTATATTATTTAATTTGGCGGCGGACTTATTATTAATGGCCGCGAATGCCCGGGCTACTTTTTGGTAAATAAATAATATTACCGCCTTGGGGAGGGTTTATTAACCGTATTCGCCGGCGGAAGCCTGGTTATTTTTATTCGGGTTATTATTTATAATAAAGGCGCTACGGGGTAGGTGTAAAATAAAATATAGTAAAGAATTATTTAAAAATCGAATATATATAAAAGGCTAATATTATATTAAGGAATAACGATAAGTATTATAATAATATAAATATTCGATTTACGGGAAAGGGAGGAGGAGGAGGAGGAGGGAGAGCGGAGGGCGGATAGGATAGGAGCGTCTTATACGTATCGGTCCCGTGGCTAGCCCGCGGCGCACGCACGTTGTGTTATGGGCGGGCCTATAATAGGAAATTATAACGCCATAGGGATAATATTGTAACGGTGCCGGAGGTATCCCCCGCTGCATTTGTATTAAAGACCGGCGCCCGGCGCGATTGCTTAAATAACTAGTTTAAAGCCCTAAAATAGTCCTGTACAGGATTATATAAAAAACCAGAAGGACCCCCGGGGCTTATAGGACTTTTGGGAGGGTAATAAACCATGGTGGTAAAAACTTGGTTATAAAAATATAATTATTATTTAATATATTATATTTTCCCCTAAATATTATATTATCGTTTAGGAATAATTCTATATAGGATTATTTTATATTTTTTGGAATATTACCATTTTTAAATAAATAATTAAAGGTTTAACCAAATTAAATAATTTGGTTTTAAACACCGACCATATAATAAGATTATTAAACTTATTCCCCGTTATATTTTTTAAAGGTTTAACCAGAATTTACGAATTTACGTTTTAATAATAACCCTGTATTTTTTAAGATTAAAATTTAAGGAATTTTTTTATTATTTTCTCCTTTTAATTAATTTAGGTTAATGGTTATAATTAGGGAATAATATTATACGGAATTATATTAATAAGCGTAAATAAAAATCCGCGGAAATTATTATATTAAAATAAAAAAACCCTTTTACGGTATACCGGTAAATAATTTATAATATTTATATTATAAAAAGCGGAAGCGGATATTTATATTATAATAAAACTAAAGACCGACCAATATATTATATTATAAAAGCCTAAAAAATCGCGCGAATTATATTTTTTAAAGGGGGCAGTTTTTTTTTTACAGTGGTAAAAATATAATATCCGGTTAAAAATAAATTGCCCTTAGGATAAAATAAGCATAATAAATTAGGGGTAATAATAAATAAAACTAGGCAAATTTATATAATATATAAAGCTTAAAAGCCTTTTAAAAACCAACCACTTATACTTTAAACGATTTATTATTACGGAGAAACCAGGGAATACGTCCTTAAAAAAAAAAAATAATGCGGAAATTTTACGGCGTTATAGGATTATCCTGGTAATATTATAAATTTATAAGGGCCAAAACCAAGTAATGGGAATTTAATTCCGGAATAGGCCCGGTACCGGTTAAAAACGCGTATATAATTACGGTGGAAAGGTTAAAAAGGGATTGGGCTTTAAATATTAAGCAGAATTATATACCCTTATTATACCCTTATAAATAAGATAATAAAGGCTAATAAATAATTAAACCCTTATTATATTACGGAAGTCCGGCGTAAAGTTAAGGCGTAATATAATAAGGCAGCCTTTATTTACTCGGTTATAAAAGGAGTAAAGGAAGGGATTATTAAAAGTATTAATATATATAAAAAAAAATAGAATTATAATCTTATTTTTAAATGGAAGGAATATTTTTATAAGCCTAGTTCGAATTTTAAAGGTATTATAATTATAAAGGATCCTAAAAATTATATGGCGGAGGGGTAATTTATATAATTCCGGTTAAATTTAAAATAAGGGGGAAAATAATAGGAGTGCCTTTATATTATTAAAAAAATTTTAAAAAAAAAGCGATAATTAGGGTTGGTTAAAGTTATTACGGAAGTTTAGGGGCTAAATAAGGCGCCCTTAAACTGGCCCGTATTATAATCCTACCTATAATTATAAAAACAATCCTAAAAACTGCATGGCGAAGGGATAATTTATATAATTCCGGTTAAGGGGATAATAATATTAAGGTAAAAATTACAAAGGCATTTTTAACCGATTTGGGAAAAGATAAATAAAGCTAAATAATATTAGTATTTTATTTATAAATAGGAGAAAGTATATAATAACCGGGCTTGGTTTATAGGGGCTTATTACGGTTATAAAAAATCCTAAAAATTATATGGCGAAAGGATAATTCGTATAATCCCGGCTAAAACCCCGTAAGCAAAAAATAAAAATTATAAAATACCTTTGCCGTTTTTTAAAGGGTATAAAAAGAAGGAAGGATTAAAGCCACCAAGCGCTTTAAAATATAGGGGAAAATGAATACCGTTTTTTATAATTATTAAATTATTTTTCGAATAAAGGCCTAACCCCCACCGTTTTTTAAATTAAGTTTTATTTTTTATTATTAAATATTAAACCCCGTGCTCGATTTAACGGATATTAGGGGCAATATTCCCTAAAGGGCTTAGAAGAATATAAATCGCCCGTTTAAACTAAGGTCCATCCCCTTTTAAGGAATTTAATATAAGGGTAATTTTATATAGGCCTTACCAGAAGAAAAAAAAGAAAGATTTCGAGAACCAAACTTATTTGGGGAAAAGTTTAAGGGTCCCACGCTTTATTATAATTGGACCGTAATTAAAGGGAAATGTGGCGATTATAATAATTTATGGATTATAAACGCTAGATTTTTAGGCTCCTATTTATGGAACCATGGTTAATTCCCCACCCCTTTCGAAAGCGCTTAATCTCCTTTATTTAAAAAAGCGGCCAAAAGGGGGGATAAATATGCGGTAAGGAAATTATAAAAGGTTTAAAGCTTAGGGGAAGGTAAGGCGAGGCCTTTTAGCCTAAATAAATTAGCCAATATTACGCCCGGCCTTATAAAAAGCCGGCAAGTTAATAATTATTAAAAGCGGATTAATTGGTAATAAGCGGTAAGGCGATTAAGGAGAACGGTAAAGCGGTGTGCTTACGAAACCTAAGATTTTTTAGCGTAAGGCGCGGGATATAAGGAATAGGATTTATTAAGGCCCCGGAAAAATAGTATTAATACCCGGAAAATAAAAAGGTAATTATTAAAAAGGTTATATAGGTTCTTTATTTTAAATTATAAAAATCCCACGATTACGCTTAAAAGGTTTAAAAAATATTATTATTACCATTATTTTTAATTTTAAGGGACCGTTTATAATTCTTTAATTTAAGGCTAAGGAAAAATAATTTAATATTATATTACCCTTTAAAAACCTGTTTAAATCCTAACTTTTATAATTTTTTCCATTTTTTATAAATTATTTTATTTTTTAAAAAATTATTCCACCATTTAAATTTATTATATTATATTTTTAAGGTAAGGCGCGGCGAAGGTTTTTTTATTAAAATATTATTACGGTAAAAAAAGGTAAGAAACGCCTTATAAATAAGCCTTAAGCCTAAAAACGATTTTTAAAAACGGAAATACCCGAAAATATTAACGAAGTTTAAACCTTACCATATAAACGAAAAGCTAAACAATCGCCTTTTAACTTTCCCTTATTTAAAATCCCGTTATTAAAAACTTTTATTATACCAATACCCCGGATAAAATATAATACGAATATTTTTTTAATATTTTAAGGGATAAAACGAATATTATTTCCCGGTTAATTTATAAAAATAATGTTTAATATTAATTAATATAATCCTTATAAAATAAACCAGTATATTATGGTCCGATTACCGTTACCGCTTTTTAAAATATAAGGGAGCGTAATATTTAGGAAAAATAATATTTTTTAATATACGTATTAATTAAATCGAATATTTAAATAAGCAGTATTTATAAATAATGCGTAAAAGATAAATTATATTATATAATATTATATTAATACTTATACCGAATTAATCGAATCGCTCGTTATAGGAAAAATATGGATTAAAGCGAAAAAGGCCTTAAAAACGGAATTCGTAAATAGGGATACCTTTTAAAAAGGCCGTAATATAATAAACCTGGAGCGCTTCGCCTACCAAAACTGGCCTATAAAGAATATTAATTAATAATGGTTATATATTGCGGGGTAAAAATGCCGGCTCGCTTAATATAAAAAGAACCATACGGGTTATATTAATAATATTATTTTATCGAACGCGTTCCTAAATACCTTTAATAATATATTATAGGCTTAATTATACAGTTTTATAGGGATTATAAATAACGATTTATACCTTAAAATTTACGAGGAATTCCTTTAAAAGCTTAAAGCGTTTCTGGATTAGTGTAAAAAGATAATAAAGTTATTTGGAAATAAGTTTTAATAGGAAGAAAGAGGGACCACCGCCCGTGTTAAAAAAGCCATGCGTAACCCCATTAACCCTTAGTTTTAATAAGCCAACCGATATAATTTAACCAAAATGGCCCAGAGGAATTAAACCTATCCCCGCGATTTACCGCCCGCGCTCCGATTACGAGAAAGCGATAAAGTACCTATTAACCGATTAATCCTGCTTAAAATAATTAAATAAAACCTAATTAAAAAGCTAAATACTTTAAGCGTGGTTAATATATATATATTATTAAATTAAAAAATAGGCGAAAAAGTAAAATTGGTATTGGATAATGGTAGAATTAGGGAAAATAAGCCTTAATACGAAAACCATGATAAAAATAATTTTAATTAAACCTATTAAACTGGACGGGATTATATACGAGGATTTTATTATATTTAGGCCGAATTTCCCTAAAAAACCAGTATAATCCTTTTGGAAATTTTAAAAGTATAAGTATTTTTTATATTAATAATTAATTTTAATAAAAGGCCTTAATACCAAATTAAGGTAATAAAATATTATTAATATTTAAAAAATAATTATATATTATATAATTACCTATGGGATATTTAGGATTAAATTAACGGAGTTTTTTATAAATATCCCTTTTATTGAATATTAAAATAGAATTTCGAAAGGAGCGAATATAATACCTGGCCTATTAAAATATTTAATAATATAATTATAAAAAAGGTATTAATAAAAATAATATTTTTATGGTATTATAAATAAAAAAAGGTATTTAAGGATTAATACGATCGGGTATAAAAGGCCTAAAATATAATTATAAAAAACCCTTGGTTTTTAAAAAATACGCCTGGCTTAATTAATAAAAAGGACCAGGTATTTTAAATATACCAGTTATAAATAAACCTAATTAATAAGGTTAATAAAATCCCCAGGAATAATGGTATTTAAAATAATTAATTATTTATTATAATAAAAGGTAAGGCAGTAATGGTTAAGGAGTATTTATAGGAAAACTGGGAAAATATAAAAGCGGAAATAATAATAAAAGCCCTTATTATTAATATTTATAATAAAACGGTGTAATTGGTTTTTAATTATAATTAGGAAGGAATTAAAAAAGGATAAGGTAGGCCTTTAAAAAGAGTAAAAGTGGAAGATAAGATTAAAGCAGTTGGGGAAAAAAAAGGCGCCAAAGGAAAAGAAAAGAATTTTGGTTATAAAGAAATATTGGGCGTAATAAAGGAAAAAATAGAATATAATATATAGGAGAAAAAAAAGGCGACCTTAGGTAATAAGTATAAGGACCCCCTAAAGTTTACGGATTTAATTTTATAAAAGGTAATGGAAAAATAATTTATAAAAATTATAAAAAGGCCTTACGGATTAATAATTGCGGAAATATTATAAGTATTATAATTTATAAAAATAATTTTATAAAAAAAATTAATAGGTAAAATAAGGGTGCAGGAAATTATTAATAAAATTATTTATAAGGGTAAAAAATTAAAAGAATATTAATAAATAATTTTAAATAGGTTTAATATTTACCAGGTGGTTAAAATAAAAATACGCTTTATTAATAATATACCCCCGGAGGAATTAAAGTTTATAAATTTTATATATATTTAATTATATTAATAATATAAGCGTATAAATTTTAAGGTTTTATTTATAAGCCTGCCAGGAGGCCTAAAAGCGGTAATATTAAAAAAAGGAAAGGTAATTTTTTATTTAATTAATATTTTTAACCTATTAGTATTAATCCCTTTAATAATTCCCTTTTTTTTTTACCCAAGCCCGTATTTATTAATATATATAAAAGGGCCAAAAAATAAACTGGCCAGGGTTATTATAAATATAAGCGCGGAAGCTAATATTTTAAAACGAACCTATACCTAGGAATACGGCTTTAAGGTTTACCAGGCGCGAGTTGCGTTTTCCGGTTATAATAGCCAAAAAATTAATTTAATTTTAATTATATAATAATAGGTGTATGTTTTTTTAAAGCCTAAACGTATTGTATAGAACTTTTTCGTATTAAAAAAAAATCGAAAAGGGGCGCCAAAAATAATATTAAAAATTCCTTTTATTATAATAATAGGGTGGAAATAGCGTTATAATAAAAAGCGTAATATATTAATCGGGAAGCTTAAAATAAAAGGGAATAATTATATTATTATTATTATAAACCTAATTTTAAAAAAAAAATATAAAAGAATATTTCGTAATATTTATTCCCAGGGAATAAAGGTTTTTAGGAAAATGTTAAAAGCCCTTATAATTCGACCAATAAAAAAAGAAAGGCCAGTATAGGATTAGGGAAACCCCGTATTGGTAAAATCGAAATCCTTACCTATATAATGGAAATTTTGAATTCGAATAATAAAAAAATAATAGCCTAATTTTTTATAAAGAAAGTTAAGCGCCTTATAAAAAAGTTTAAGGAGGATATGCCTATAAAGGGGTATATTAATGGGCCGTAAAAAGGGGAAAACCTTTTAAATAAAAAGATCTGGACCGGAGAACCAAATATAAAGATTGCCTTTTATTAACCAAAGGGGCAAAGGTATAAAAAGCCTTATAATTACCCACGGAACCTTAATTATAAAAGAAAAATTACCAGAAAAAGGTTAAACGTTTTCCCAGAAAAGTATTATAAAAATAACGATCGGGAATTATAAAATAATAAAAAGATAATACGAGATTTTATTATTAACGAGATTTTAAGCGTTGGCGAAGCCTAGGAGGTATTTCCCTTTAATAATGCTAATATTATTAATATTTTTATTATATATAAGCGTGTGGCGAATAAAATAAAGCCCGTGGATGCTTAAATAAGGTATAAAGCGGCCCCCGTAAACCCGGATTGGTATAAGAAAAAATGGGAAAAAAATAAGCCATTAAAGGAAAATCGTAATAATATTAAATAAAGCGAATATATTTACCCACGATTATATAAGGCAAGGTGTAGCGGCACCAGGCTTATATTAAAAAAAAAATAAGATTTTAAAATCCCTCGGGAAATTATAAGGGGAAAAATAAAGGATATTTATAAATATATTTATAAATAAAGAATAAGCGTTGGTATGGTTTTAGGAATATTTAGGTAAAGTTAACCCTAATGTAATCCTTTTTTAAAAAATTAATACGGTATTTTATATAGGGTGGTAAATTAAAAGTATTTTTATTTCTAAGGCGTTAATAATGGTGGTAATTAAAATGCTTAAGGAGTAAAGAAGAAAGGGGGTGATTAAATTAAATTAAGCGGCGTACCGTAACCCCTGGTTCCTAATTAAAAAGAAAAATAAGAAGTACCGTTTAATTAATTTAGCGGAAAGGCTTAATTCGGATATAATTTATAATACTTTTATACCTTTAATTACCGATAAGTTTATAAAAAATATAACCTATTATTAGTTTATTTTACTCCTGGATTTTTACTCCGGATATGATTAAATGGTGCTTAATTTAAAATGCCGAGATTTTATTATTTTTATAATATTCGCCGGCCTGTTTAAAATAACCACGCTTTTATAGGAAAGAATAAATAGTATGACTTAATTTTACAGGATTATTTTTATTATTTTCCTAGGTTTTATTTTAATAATATGTAGAATACTTATTAATAATATTACGGTTAAAGGTTTTATTATTATATACAATGGGCGAGAAATTTACCCAGGGGTACGGTAATATATGGCCGAATATATTAAAAATTTGGATTAAGTATTATTACGGAATAAACTGGCCGGGATTACGATTTTTATAATTAAATTTAAATAATACCAGAAATTAGCCGTAATAATAGGTTTTATATACGAAACGAATGGCCGTAATCCTAAATAGGCCAAGGTTATTAAAATTAAGGAATGGATGGTTTTTAAAAATATATTAAATATTAGAAAATTTATTAATATAATGGTTTTTTACCGAATATTTATTAAGGATTTTACTTATATTATTAAACCCTTATATAAATTTACCTATATAGGGGCGTAATTTATTTGGGAGGAAAAATATATAAAAATAATGAAGATTTTTAAATAAGCCCTAATATTACCCTTAATTTTAATTAAAATTAATTATTCCCCGAAAATAAGGCGTATTATTATTGGAATAAATATATTAGGAACCGGATAGGGAGTATAGATTAATTAAAAAAGGGAAGGGAAGGTTTTAATAGCGAGGTACGAGTTTAATTATTGGAAAAAAGCCAAAGGAATATATTATTCGGCTAAGCTAAAATATAAGGGGTTATTTATGGTTTTAAAATAATTACGGAATTACCTATACGGCGCGTATTTTACCCTTAAAATGGATACGGTTAATATAATATATTAATTTAATAATAATACTATTAATTTACCCGGAGTATTTATTACTAAATGAATTATATAAATATGGTAATTCGATTTTAATATAAAGTATATATTAAGAAGTAAAAATACTATAATAAACGCATTATTATAAAAGCCCCCAGGACCTTTAAACGAGGAAAATAATAAATTAAAGGAAAATATCGAAGATTTTATTAATATATAATTATATATATTTAGGGCTGTACAGGATTGGAGGAATATTAAAATTCTGGGAGGAGAAATATGGAGCGATAAATCCCGAAAAATAATGTATTTCCTTATTATTTTAAAAAGATTAAGCGATATTTTTTATAAGTTATTTCTCCTTTAAAAAAGCAAGGCTTTAAATTATTTAATAAGGGATTAAAAACTTTGGCGTAAAACCTTAAGGGGTAAGTTATAATTATAATTAATGGTCGATAATAATTAAACCTGGAAATATATTATTTAAAATAATTATATTTATAAAAGGTATAAAAAATAAAATATTATATTTAATTTTATTATTTAATATTATTCTTGGAAAGAATAATAGAAATAAGTGCAGGAGGTATTAAGAATTTGCCCAATTTATTAAAAGCGAGACCTTTAAAGGTTTAAAATACCGTTAAAGATTTTTAACCTTGTTTTAACCCCCTTTTTTAAGGTTTTACTCGATATTTTTTAAATATTATTAAAAAAAGGGTATATTGACATTATATAAGCCAAATATGATTTAATAGGATGGATTAAAGGGCGATTATTATAAAAAGCCACCGCAGGGTAAATGGCCAATTTTATTTAGTAAAATATAATTTATAAGTATAGGATATATAGGAAATTGGTAATTAATGGAGGATTAAAAAATCGAAGGTTTTTGGATAAATTTATAAAGCGAATAGGCCTGGCCAAGATTTTAATATTGGTGTATAATTTATAATTATAAGGGGGAATAAAATACCATTATTTAAATATTAGGGATATATTATTAAAATTAAACGGTAATTGGGTTAATATGTACCCAGGGGTATTAATAATATAAAAAATTATAATAAATTAAATTATAGGATTCTCCTTATACGTATTATTATACGGTTAAGAAATAATTACCTTTATTAAAATAGCGCTCCTTATTTGGAGAATAATTAATTAAAAAGGTAATATATCGTACGCGGATTTTTTGGCGGAAAGGAGCCGGGCAATAAAACGGAAAGAAACGGATTTGGCGGAGGTAATCCGAATTTTACGACGGAAGAGGAAAGCCAAGGCTAAATATATGGATAAAAAAAATAACGGGAAAATAAAGAAAATTTTATTAAAAGAAAGGGATTTAATATTACGATAAATATTAATTATGGGGGTTAAAAGTATAAAGGATAAATAAAACCCTCGATAAATAGGACTTTATATTATTTATAAGTTTTCGAATAAAAAAAGAATAATATAATTTAAGGAACCTTATAAAGGGAGCCCTCCCTTTAAGCGTATAATCGGGAATAATAAAATTAAAAAGTTTATTTAAAAGAACGGATAATAAAGTAAGCCGGCAGGAATTAATAATAATACCTAGAAAAAATGGGAACTTTATTTAAAATGAAATAATAAATTGGGAAAGGATTATATAGGATTAAGTAATAAGGAAAATAATTCGAAAGGTTATATTAAGGATAATATATTAAAAAGTTTAGGTAAGGATTAATACCGAACGGTAATATTTTATAGTAATAATTAGGAGAAAAAAAACGATTTAACCGAACGTATTATTATAATATTACGGTTAAGAAAACCACGTAATATGGAAGAATTAAAGAATAAAAAGCGGGAATCGGGGAAAATACCTTTTTTAAAAATAATAAAAAAAGTACGATTTTAAATTTTAATAATAATCACGGAAGAATTCGGTAATGTTTTTTTTATAAAGGAATAAAGCTGTATAGTATTACGAGATCTTTAAAGGAATTACCATATAAAAAGAAATTCCCCTTTTTTTATATTCCTTTTTTTATATAATAATAAGCCCTAATTAATTTAAAACCAAATATTATAGAAGGATCTAGTAAAAACCATATACTTAAAATTCCGTTAATAGTTTAAGGTATATACACGTATATAAAAGAAAATCCATATTTTTTTATTTAAAAGTTTAAAAGGGAATATTTTTACGCTTTTTTTTTCCCGTTCCTATATTATACCGAATGGCCTTATTTTAAATTATTTATAAGTGGTAATTAAAAATAGTTTTTTAATTTTAAAAGAAGGTTACCCGTTTAAGTTTTAATTTATTCGTTTAATTTACGGAGAAAAAAAGGCGGGATTTTTATTTAAAAGGCTATACGTAAAAGTAAAAATTCCTTTATGGGAAAATTTAATTTCTTATATTAAAGGACGCCATTGGATAATCCTATATAGTATAATTTTTATTCTGGTAATAGCGAAAGGATTAATCGCGGAACGAAGAAATTATGGTTTAATTTTAAAAAATTTATAATATCCCTTATTTTTTGCGAAAGCGTAAACCCTTGTAATAAGCAGAAGCCTAAAAGGCCGCCGTACTATTATTGTTATTTCCTTTAGGAGCTTTACCTCGGCCATCCCCTTAACTATAAGCTTTAAAAGAATTAAACCCTTATATAAATTATATAAAAGGCCTAATTAGGCCGGGAATATTTTTAGCCCCCAAATTTAAAACGTTTATAATTTTTAAAAGGTTAGGGCCGCCGAGAATAATTTCGAAATAATCCTCCCAATGTTTAATATTTTACTCCTATACCGTATTATTAAATAATTTTTCGATGCGGAATTTTTTATAAGGGGTATAATTATTATAGGAAGAATTAAAGTTCGAAACCAATATATATTTTTTAAGGCCTTTATTTTCAGCTATATAAACCTTACCAAGCTAAAAATAATTACCATATTTATTTCCGGTATACCCAGGAATAGAAATATATTTAAAAAAAGGGAATATATAATAAATAAAAATATTAGGCTTTTAACCTTAAAAATAACTCGCTTACTTAAAGGTATAATATTTATAAGGGTTTTTATTTATTATACCTTTAAATTATACGGCCAGTGTTTATTAATAATAAAAATAAAGGGAAAAATATAAACCATTTATAATTTACCTTAGGAAGCCTTTATATAAAATGGGAATAATAATAGGCCGATTAACCCTTTTATATAATATAGGGGCCAGGCTGGTGGTTTTAAAAAGGGTTTTAAATATATCCAAATTAATATATATGGCCATATAAATATAATTTAAAGGAGGGTCCCTAAATAGGCCAAATTAGAAATAATAAAGGATATTTTAAAAAAGTAATAATAATTAATCCTGTTTAACCTTAGGAGGTAAAAATGGAAAGGATGCAAAGGTGGAATAAACCTTATAAACGAAATTGGAAACCGGTTTAAACCGGGTCCTTTTAATAAGGCTCGAAAATAGCCTTGGCGGAAGAATACTAAATTGGAAAGCCTAAACGGTATTATGCCTAAAAGGTATTTTAATTTTAAAAATAATAACCGTACGCTGGGGTGGTTAATTTAGGGGGATTAAATTAAAGGAAAAGGTAAAAAAGAACCTTTTAAATAAACCCTGGGAGAAAAGGCCCGGGCTGGTTTATTATATAAGGCTAAATTAATAAAAAATACGAGGCGATAGGGGAGAAAAAGGGAGCCGAGTAAAGCCGCTAGAATTAATGGTTAGGTTTTAAAGTACCCGATTAATACGGCCTTATGGCCTAACCGGTAAAAAAAAAAGAGCAAAAATAATTACCAGGGAAATTAAAATTAAATAACCCTGTATAAAATTAATAGTTTAGAAACAATATACCTGGAAAAGGGCTTTGGATAATAATAAAAATGGTATTAATTAAAAGGGCCGCCTAATTATAAGTAAAATATTAAATAATTCGAGTGCGGTTTTTTATAATATAAATCCCGGGCCCTTTTATAAAAGGAGAAAAAGTATAAGGGCGAGGGAAAATAAAGGTTATATAATAAGGTGTAAAAGAAAAAAAAGGCTGGCTTATAAGTATAATAAGTTTAGAAAAATTAAAAGGCCTATTAATTATTAATAAATACCAAATAAAAGCCAAAAGGTTAGGAAGCCCTTTATAAACCTCCTTATTATTATTTTAATTTAAATGGGATATATTTTAAAAGGATTAGGGAGTAGATTAAAAAAAGGGGGTAATAAAGGGAGCGAGTATTTAAGGGAAAAAGGGCTTAAAGGAAGGGAAAAAAGTAAGGAATATATAAAAAGAAAAGTATTATAAGGAGAAAAAAGGCACCGATAAAAAATATATAGGAAAAAGGATTATTGAAGGTATAGGAGGAAGGAGAGGGAAAAAAGTTAGGCTAAAAATATTTATATAATTATCCGATTAAAAATGGGAGGCCCGTTAATAATTATAAAGTTATAAAAGTTATAAGGGTAATAGGGTAAAAAGGGTAATAATAGGAATGCTTAAGGAAATACCTGTTTACCTAAAAAAATATTACCATTTATTTAAAACCCGCCAGTATATTTAAGCCTTATAGGTATAAGTACCCCCTTTTTTCCCCCCATATTTCCTCGATTTTTTCTAACCATATTATTTCCCAGCCTTAAATCTTTATAATATAATCCTGCTTAGTTTATTTTCCATTTTAATTTAATTCCTTATTTTTAAATTCCTTTACCCTTTAAAAGCTTATATTACCCTTAACCTAACCCCCGGTATTTGGTACCTTTTTAATCCTTTTAACCTAAAAACTTTAATCCAAATATACCTTTTATTTTTTATTATTACTTAATAAAATAAAAAAGCCTTAAGCAGTATTATTTTAATAATAAAAAATTATACTTTCGAAGGATTAAGGTTAAAGAATAAAACCAACGCTTAAATATTTAAATATTAATCGGAGTTTTTATTTAAATTATTTTAAAAGGTGATTTTTTATATAAAAGCCCTTATTAAACCTTAGCGCCTGTATAAAAACCAGGCCCGCTGGGAAGGGCCAATCCCCTTATATATTTTATATATGGATAACCCAAAACTTAAAAAAATTGCCTAAAGGAATATAAGCGTAATTATTAAGGATATGTTTAATCTTATTAACCATTATAAGAACGACCGCTTCCGCTAATAGTTTCGAAGGCCCATTATTATTAAAGCGTTTTTTATGAATATTTAGGCATATATATATAATATTATTAAGTTATTGGAATATAACCAACCTTTTTTCTATTAATAATTAATTGCTTATAAGGATTACCTCGAGATATATAACGGGATAAATAATATTAAGTTTACGATTACGGATTTTAAACCTTTAAGGGGGCCTAAGGATATGCTAATTATTAAAGATTAGGCAGCCTTTATAATTCCCTTATAATACCCGTTTTTTAAAAATTACGATTTATTTAATATAATAAAGGCAGGGGTTAACCTTATAATAAAAGGGTAAAAAGACCCGCGATGTAAGGAACGTCGACCTACCCGGGACCTACCCGGGACTGGTACGGAAGACCTTCCTGGGATGGAACGCTAAGGATCTTTTAGTATAATAAAAGCGATCCCCCCAGGGGACGTAAAGATAAAAGAACTCGGCTTCTTTTCTTTTTCTTAAAAATAAACTTTTAAAAAGACTGGCTATAATATACTTATTACCATCCCATTTATTCTAGCCTCTTGCACCTTGCCTGACCTTCCCATAGGGTAAACCTGTGGACCCCATTACACGCGAATAATCTTTATTTAAAATTATTATAAGGGTATAATATTTATTATATTTATATTAAAAAATATAGGAAAGGATTTTAATAGGTATATATAGGAGGTTTATATAAGGTTCTTGGTAATACTTTAAAATAAAACCAATAGGGGTATATTTAAAAAGTACGGCCTCCCGCCTAAGGTTTTTTTTATAATAATTATTTTTATATAAATTAACCCCTTTTACCGATTTTAGTACCTTATAATATTAAAGACGTTTAGGATTATAATTTATAAGCAAAAGATAATATGGATTTATACGCAAATAAGAAGGGAGGTTTATATTAATAAAAAGGCCTTTATATTTTAAAAATTAAAGAATAAAAAAAAAAGGTTATAATACCGCCTTTAAGAGTTAAAATTAAATATAAGGGGAAAAGGGAAAAGGAACCATATATTATATTTCTTTAGGCCACCGCCTAATAATTATATAAGGCATTTTATAAATTAAGTAAAGGTATTTTATATAAATTATTTAAGATTTATAATAGGCCTTAACCTATTAAAGAACCTTTTTAAAATAGGGTGGTTATAAGGGGAAATTAGCATTATTATTCGGCACGAGGTTTTTTTACGCATAGTAGCGGAAGGTAATAATTCCTAGGGTTATTTGGTTAATAATAAGGAATGGTAAAGCCTAAATATAAATATAAATATTACCGGAATGTATTTTTATATATTTAACGTTTGTATGGGCCTTAGGCCTTTTTTAATACGCCCTAAGCTCCTTAATATAAGGGTAAATTTTATAACTCGTAAAGGGGTAAACCCGTTTAACTTTTATACGGAGAATTAGGAGAATATAATGGAATTAAAATCGGGAAATAATATAAATTTGAACTTTATTTATATAATTAATCCTGTACACCGAAAACGAAGGGGCCAGGTGGCCTTAAAAGAAAAAGGGGGTAATAATCGCCCTTATAAATCTTTTAAGGGAGAATATATATTACCGGAATAAAAGCCTAATTTATTAAAGTTATTTAAATTATTATTACGTACCCCTTCCTTTTTTTCTTTACTTTTTATACGCTTTATTATACGCGTATCCCCCGCTAATTATTAATCGCTACCCTTATTCCCACCCTTAAAAATAACCTTATTTTTCCCACGCGTAGCTTTTATCCCTAAGCGATTATTATAACCCTAATTCCCCTTATATATTAATTAACACTGGTAGGTGTATAAAGGATAATATAGGCCGTTTTTTAATATTAAGGTGGATAATAATTTCGAAATATTTAAGGAGGAGATTATTAAAAAGCCTTTATATTATTTATTAATAAAAAAAAAGGCCCACCGGCCGGAAAACCCCAGGTTTTATTTTATTTAATACTATTTACCCCGTCCCGGACTTAATATATAGCCTACCTATACCGAGAATTTCCCGGGGTGGGTTATTATTAAAAGAAATATTAAACGAAAGGTTACGGAAAAAAAGGAAAAAAAGGAAGTTTAAAAAAGGGAGGCGGCGAGAGTAAGAAATACGGCCTATAATATTAAGTATGCCCAGCGCCGCCGATTTAAAGGGATTAGGAGGGCTTTTTAAGCCCGATTGGCTTTTAATTATATAAAAAAGGGGGATAAGTATTTTATTTTTTATTTTATAAATTATTCGGAGTAGGGTTTAAATATTATTAATTAAAATAAACCCTCCGGGGAAAATAAAGGTTAAGGCGTAATAAAATCCATAAAAATAAAGTTATATAGCCTTATTTAATTATAATAGAATAAAAAAGGGAACCCGTAATTATTATAGAAAAGTAATTAATAATATATAAAGGGCGAGAAAGCGGATAAATCGGTAATATTAATAAAAGCCAGAAAACTTTTCCTAAAGTTTTTCGAACCGTGGGGGGCGGTTTTTTATTATAGGTTGGTAAAATATAATGGTACCGGAGGTATTCCCCGCTATATTTATATTAAAGACCGGTGCCCGGCGTAATTATTTAAATAATTAATTTAAAGCCTTAAAAAAATTTTATACAGGATTATATAAAAAGCTAAAAGGACCCCCGGGGCTTATAGGACTTTTGGGAGGGCAATAAACCATAATAATAAAAATTTAATTATAGAAATATAATTATTATTTAATATATTATATTTTCCCCCAAATATTATATTATTGTTTAGGAATAATCCTGTACAGGATTATTCCATATTTTTTTAAAGTATTGCCACTCTTAAATAGGTAACTGGAGGTTTAACCAAACTAAACAGCTTGGTTTTAAACACCGACCATGCAGCGAGGTTATCAGACCTACTCCCCGCTACAATATTTTGGTATATTTATTTTTTAATAAATACTATATCCGTTAATATATTTGGCCATATTTTTATTTATTCCTAACCAGAAATATTTCCGACCTAATAATTTATTTATTTTAAATTTACCCAAATATTCTGCCAAGGGATTATTATAATAAAGCTGTATAAACTTTTTTTAAATTATAGGTTTTATTGGGATAATTATACGTCCCTTAAATAATAAGAGGCTATTTGGACTTTTCCAGCCTGGGTTTTTAAAAACCTAAGGTTTATCTAATATTAGGGTGGCGATTCTTTTAATATATATTAAATTAATATTTTATAATTATTTAATATAATTATATAGGCTTTTGCTTATAAATAAATATGGTTTTTTTATTATTATCATAATTTTAATTATTACCCGGGGCAGGATTATTTTTTAAGGTTTTTTTATAAGGTCCGCTTAAAAGTACTTAAATAATAGCTTATTTAATTTTTAGGATTATATGGCCTTAAGATTATATATTTTAGCCATTTTCCTTTATAATAATAAAAAAAGATTACCTTTCGCCGGAGTTTTAAAAATATAATTAGGCCTTTTTAACGGGGTATCGGTAAGGTTTTACTTGCCTGCCTGGTGTTTAATTTTAAAATTAAAGGGGATTAAATATATATATTAATATGCTTAGCGGCCATTTAACTTTTATTAATTTATAAAGGTTTAAAGGTTAAAATAATCCGAAAGGATTTTAACTGGGAACGCTAACCCTTTAAAATAATATTACCAATATTTAAACGATAAAATAATGGCGAGTAATTCTTTATTAGGAATATTATAATTCAGCTTAATTTCTTTAAATTTAATAAACCAAAAAGCGATAAGGTGGTATATATTCTTTTCGTTCGGTTATAATAAAATGATTATTTAGGCTTAATTTAAGGTATCGGCTTTAATCCGTATAAATAATTAGGGGTTAAAATAATAAAGCAGGGGAGTATTTTAAAATATATCGATAAACTGGTAAAACGTCTTTTTTTTAAAGCGTTTAATTTAATAAACCCTGGCTTTTTTCCATTTATATTATTTTTTAATAAATTAATAAAGGGAGCCATAATATTAAAATATTTATAAATAAACCTTTAATAAAAATTATAAAACCTTAAAAATATTTATATATTATAATAGGTTCGCGGGAATGACCATTTAATAATGGTAAGGGTACGTTTAGGGTTTATTAAAATCCCCTGGGGTAATAAAATAATGCCTAAAAATTTAACTTTTTTTATATAAAAGGAGTATTTTAACGGTTTTTATATATAATTATATAATACGTAGCCGTTTTAAAACGGTTTAAATATATTTAATATATATATTATAATCGAAGGAGAAAATTAAAATATTATTTAAATAAATAATATAAAAATTATCGATTAACCCTTTTAAGGTATTATAAATATAATTTTAAAAGGTGGCAGGGGTATTGGTAAGGCCAAATGGTATAACCAAATATTTATAATGGCCGTATTAAAAACGAAACGCTGTTTTCCATTTTCTCCCTTTTTAATAGAAATTTAATAAAATATATTTTTAATATTAATTTTAATAAAAAATTATACTTCGTTAATTCGGTTTAAAATTTCCGTTATTAAAGGGAAGGGGTAGCGATTTTTTACCGTTATTTTATTAAGACCTTTATAATTTATATAAAGCTTTAAATTTCCGTTTAATTTTAAAATAAATAAAATCGGGGCTCTTAATAGGGATAATAATAGATGTATAAATCCTTTGGCTAGGTATTTATCCAAATAGGCTTATAAGGTTATTAGTTCCTTTTAGAAAAGTGGGTAAATAGGCCTATAGGGAGGTGTGGATTCGGGAAAAAAAGGGATAATATAATCCGCATTATTATATAATAAAAAGGCACCACCTACGGGATTTTCGAATATATTTTAAAACGCCTGGAATTTATTTAGGATTTTTTAAGGGTACACCGCATTATTGCCTTTTTTTTTCTTTTTAAAAAATAGCTCGGGTGGCGTTTTTATAAGGGAAAATATATAGGCCTTATTTTTATAAACTTTTATAAATTTATAAGCGGATAAAATGGAAATATATATAGGGTCGATGGTAAAAAACCAGCGTTTTATTAACGGATCGGGGGCGATTTTCTCCCGTATTATTACCGCTATTAATAATAATATAAGGGAATTATTATTTTTATTTTCCACCGTAATATATAGAGTAATAAAGGTACGGGAATTTCCCCGATTATCCACCATATAAAATAAAACCTCGAATATATTTTAGGGTATTATTTCCGTTCCGTTAAATATATTTAATTATGGCGGAATTATCGATACTTTTTTAAATTTATATTTTATTATAAACGAAAAATTAATAATATTAATTTCCGCGCTTATATTTAAATTAATTAAAATAAAGGCTGCGGATTTAAAAATTTGGGGGATAAAAATAGCGGAAATAAAAAAATAAAATAATACTTTTATAGGAATAAGAAGCAATATAAAAGTGGAGGTATTTATACCACTCCCTTATTTGCCGACTATTCCGCCTTAAAATCGCTTTTTTTTTTCGCCCTTCGCCTGGCCGGCCGTCCCTTTTTTTACGGCGGCTCGTACTTATTCCGGGGTTTAGGTATAATTGGGAAAAAGGTGGTATTTTAAATTATATCGGAAATATTTAAATGGTTTACCGGTTTTATAATTAGGCGGGTTTTTTTTTTTTCCTTTTAATTAATGCCCTTTTTATTATAATATGGTGGTATAAACCCGGTTTAATTTTCCCTTTTTTTTAGAAGTATTTTCCCTTTAAATTTTATTGGGGTTTTATTAATACCTCGCCCTTTTTTCCCTGGGTTTTCGCTTTTTTTAACCTTAGTATATAAAATTAATTATATAATATTTGGGCCAAATTAATTATATTAATTTATATAATAGGTT
The DNA here is from genome assembly GCA_022664585.2 of Zalerion maritima. Taxonomy (NCBI): domain Eukaryota; kingdom Fungi; phylum Ascomycota; class Sordariomycetes; order Lulworthiales; family Lulworthiaceae; genus Zalerion; species Zalerion maritima. Next base: position 30,918 of record JAKWBI020000104.1, on the reverse strand, counting down.
TGGGGTTATTATATATATTAATATTATTAATAAGGGCTGGTATTAATTTAATATAAAACACTCGAGCCTTTATTTCCTTATTAATATTTTTAAACTAATTTTCTAGGGATAAGAAATAATGGTGGAATTCCTATAAGGATTAGGCTTTCCTTTAACGCGCGTTTTTTAATAATTATTAAAGGGTATAATCCTTATTTTATATATCCTTAAATTAAATTTTAATTTAAGTATAAAACGCCGTCCAATTATTTTGGCTTTATTCCCTTAACGTTTTACTTTTAAAGGTATTTAGGAATATTTACTAATATTAGTATAAATCCGGCGTTATATAATTAAATATAAGGAGGATTTTTTTAAAATCCTTATAATATTTTTTATAACCTTTATTAAAAGCGCGTTAAAAGTTTATTTTTTAAATATTATATTAACGGAAGGTGGTAATAATTAAAAGGGTAATAATATTAATAATTTTAATATTAAATCCTTTATTATTTAATAATAAATCGCTTTATTTTCGATAATATTTCGCCTATAATTAATTTTCTTTACATTTAGCCAATTCCGCTTTTAGGGCTTATTATTTGCGTTTTAAGTTTTAAATACGTTTAAATTAGGCGATATATTTAATATGGTGCTGTTTAAAAGTATAAAAATTAAAATCTCCCTTTTTTCGAGGTATTCTTTTTTCGTTATTATTATTTAGGATAAAATGGTTATATAATAATAAAGCGGGGGCGTTTTATTAGGGTTAATACGCAAGTTCGTTTTTATTTTTATTATAAGGATTCGATTATCCGTTTTTTATTTTTAATATTTTAGGTTATTAGGGAAAAAAAAATAAAAATTATAATAAGGTTTATAAGTTTATTTTATAGGAAGGTTAAATAAGGTATAAAAGGCTAAAATAAATAGAATAATAATAAGTATATTATAACCAATCTTTTTAAAAGCTTATTTTTTTTTAAAAAAAAAAGGAGCCGAGTCCTTTTATCTTTGCGTCCCCTGGGGGGATCGCTTATATTACGTTAAAAAATCCTTAACGTTCCATCCCAGAAAGGTGTTCCGTACCAGTCCCGGGTAGGTCCCGGGTAGGTCGACGTTCCTTATAGTAAGGTCCGCTTAGGAATACTTAAATAATAGCTTACTTAATCTTTAGGGTTATATGGCCCTAAGGCTATATGCTTTAGCCATTTTTTTTTATAATAATGGAAGAAGATTATCTTCCGCCTGAATTTTTAAAATATAATTAGGCCTTCTTAACGGGGTATCGGTAGGGGTTTGCTTACCTGCCTGGTGTTTAATTTTAAAATTAAAGGGGGCCAAATATATATACCAATATACTTAACGGCCATTTAATTTTTATTAATTTATAAAGGTTTGGAGATTAAAATAAACCGAAAGGATTTTAATTAAAAATATTAACCCTTCGAGATAATATCGCCAATATTTAAATAATAAAATAATGGCGAGTAGTTTTTTATTAGGAGTATTGTAATTTAATTTAGCTTTTTTAAAGTTAATAAATTAGAAAATAATAGGGTGGTATATACCTTTCTTGTTTGGTTATAATAAAATAACTGCTTAGGCTTAATATAAGGTATCGGTTTTAATCCGTATAAATAATTGGGGGTTAAAATAATAAAGCCGGGGAGTATTTTAAAATATATTAATAAATTAATAAAACGCCTCCTTTTTTAAAACGTTTAATTTAATAAACCCTGGCTTTTTCCCATTTATATTATCTTTTAATAAATTAATAAGGGGAGTTATAATACCAAAATATTTATAAATAAACCTTTAATAAAAATTACAAAACCTTGAAAATATTTATATATTATAATAAGTTCGCGGGAATGGCCATTTAATAATAATAAGGGTATACTTAGGGTTTATTAAAATCCCCTAAGGTAATAAAATAAAGCCTAAAAATTTAACTTTTTTTATATAAAAAAAGTATTTCGACGGTTTTGCGTATAATTATATAATACGTAGCCGTTTTAAAACGGTTTAAATATGCTTAATATATGTATTATAATTAAAGGAGAAAATTAAAATATTCTTTAAATAAATAATATAAAAATTATTGATTAATCCTTTTAGGATATTTTAAATATAATTTTAAAAGGTGGTAGGGGTATTAATAAGGCCAAATGGTATAACCAGGTATTTATAATAGCCGTATTAAAAACGGGACGTTATACTTTACTCCTTTTCCTTTTTAATACAAATTTAATAATATATATTTTTAATATTAATTTTAATAAAAAATTATACTCCGTTAATTTGGTTTAAAATCTCCGTTATTAAAAAAAGGGGGTAGTAATTTTTTACCATTATTTTATTAAAACCCTTATAATCCATATAAAGCCTTAAATTTCCGTTTAATTTTAAAATAAATAAAATCGGGGCTTTTAATGGGGATAATAATAAACGTATAAATTCTTTGGCTAAGTATTTATTTAAATAGGCTTATAAGGCTGCCAATTCCTTTTAGGAAAATGGGTAAATAAGCTTATAAGGAGGTATAAACTCGGGAAAAAAAGAAATAATATAATCCGCGTTATTATATAACGGAAAGGGACCACCTACGGGGTTTTCGAATATATTTTAAAACGCCTAAAGTTCGTTTGGGATTTTTTAAGCATGTACCGTATTATTACCTTCCTTTTTTTCCATAAAAAATAACTCGGGTGGTATTTATATAAGGGAAAATATATAGGCCTTATTTTTATAAATTTTTATAAATTTATAAACGAATAAAATGAAAATATATATAAGGTTAATGGTAAAAAACCAGTGTTTTATTGGCGGATTAAGGGCGATTCTTTCCCGTATTATTACCGGCATTAATAATAATATAAGGGAATTATTATTTTTATTTTTTACCATAATACACGAAGTAATAAAAGTGCGGGAATTTCCCCGATTATTTATTATATAAAATAAAACCTTAAATATACCTTAAGGTATTACCTTTATTCCATTAAATATATTTAATTATAACGGAACCATCGATACCTTTTTAAATTTATATTTTATTATAAATAATAAATTAATAATATTAATTTCCGCGCTTATATTTAAATTAATTAAAATTAAGGCTGCGGATTTAAAAATTAGGGGGATAAAAATAACGGAAATAAAAAAACGAAATAGTACCTTTATAAAAGTGAAAAGCGATGTAAAAATAAAGGTATTTATATTATTCCCTTATTTCCCGATTATTTTGCCTTAAAATTACTTCCTTTTTTTTCGCCCTTTACCTGGCCGGCCGTCCCTTTTTTTACGGCGGCTTATACTTATCCCGGGGTTTAGGTACAGCCAGAAAAAAGGTGGTATTTTAAATTATATCGGAAATATTTAAATGGTTTACCGGTTTTATCATTAGGCGGGGTTTTTTTTTTTTTTTTTAATTGGTGCCCTTTTTATTATAATATAATGGTATAAACCCGGTTTAACTTCCCCCTTTTTTTTAAAAGTACTTTCCCTTTAAGTTTTACTGGGGTTTTATTAATACCTTACCCTTTTTTTTTTAGGTTTTCGCTTTTTTTAATATTAATATATAAAATTAATTATATAATATTTAGATTAAATTAATTATATTAATTCGTATAATAAATTTAAGGTTACCGTATATATTAATATTATTACTAAAGGCTGGTATTAATTTAATATAAAACACTTAAGCCTTTATTTTTTTATTAGTATTTTTAAATTAATTTTCTAAGGATAAAAAATAATAATAGAATTCCTATAAAAATTAGGCTTCCCTTTAATACGCGTTCTTTAATAATTATTAAAGGGTATAATCCTTATTTTATACGTTTTTAAATTAAGTTTTAATTTAAATATAAAACACCGTTTAATTATTTTGGCTTTATTTTTTTAGCGTTTTATTTTTAAAGGCGTTTAGAAATATTTATTAATATTGGTATAAATCCGGCGCTATATAATTAAATATAAGGAGGATTTTCTTATAATTTTTATAATATTTCTTATAATTTTTATCGAAAGCGTATTAAAGGTTTATTATTTAAATATTATATTAACGAAAGGTGGTAATAATTAAAAGGGTAATAATATTAATAATTTTAATATTAGGTCCTTTATTATTTAATAATAAATCGCTTTATTTTCGACGATATTTTGCCCGTGGTTAATCTTTTCCGAGTTTAACCAATTCCGCTTTTAAGGCTTATTATTTACGCTTTAAATTTCAAATACGTTTAAATTAGGCAATACGCTTAATATAATATTATTCGAAAATATACAAAATAAAATTTCCCTTTTTTTAAGGTATTTCCTTTTTATTATTATTATTTAGGATAAAATGGCTATATAATAATAAAGCGGGGGCATTTTATTAAGATTAATACGCGAGTTCGTTTTTATTTTTATTATAAAAATTCGATTATCCGTTTTTTATTTTTAATATTTTGGGTAATTAGGGGGAGAAAAATAAAAATTATAATAGGGTCCACCGGTTTATTTTATAGGAAGGTTAAGCAAAGTATAAAAGGCTAAAATAAATAGGATGGTAATAAGTATATTATAACCAGTTTTTTTAAAAGCTTATTTTTTTTTTAAAAAAAGGAGCCGAGTCCCTTTATTTTTACGTCCCCTGGGGGGATTGCTTATATTTCGCTAAAAGATCCTTTGCGTTCCATCCCAGGAAGGTCTTCCGTACCAGTCCCGGGTAGGTCCCGGGTAGGTCGGCGTTCCTTACAATTTAAAATTCTTAATATTATAGGATCGCAGGCCTATTGTTTAACCTTTTTTAGCGAATACTTAAAATTATATAATATTTTCCATATAAACCTCCTGGAATTATGGAAAAACCGCTTAGGTAAATAAAAAAACCCTTTTCTAATACCGGATTTCGAAAAGGACCCGGAATAATAGGAAATCGAATAAGTATTAAATAAGCGTAAATATTAAGGTAATTAATATTACCTAATTTATTAAATGGGATAGCCTCTGAAATATAATTAATAAATCCGGGAGAAAAGTATAATAGACGTAATAAAAATAATAATTAAATTTAATAAGCAAAAAGGTAGGAAAAGAAGCCCAAGGGGATTTTAAAAGCGAAAAAGGCTTATCCTGGTAAATATAAAAATATTACTAGTATGTTCCCAGCTATACATTTAAATAATATAAGCCCAAAATACGACATATATAATTATATATTAAATGGCAATATAAAAGCGCTGGCATTAATTATTAAATTGGTAAGGGAAACCCCCCAGGCCTATCCCCACGGGTACCTATATACCATACTATAATAAACCAAAAAAGAAAAATACTAATGGGACCGCCACCCGAATTTTTATTAAGGAAATATAATGGTATTACCCCCCAAATTTTAACAGAACGACCACCAGATACCGGCCACGTTTAGGCCTTTAATTTATTCAAATAAGGGAGTTCGCGCAATAGGTCTTTAATGGTATTATCGGATATATGTGCGTTTTCCGCCACCTTATAAAGACGCTTTATAAAATGGTATTTTACTATATGAAGCGCCGCGAACCCCGAATTGCCTATGATAAGGCGCGGTATTAAATAAAAATTTTAAATTTTACTGCCAACCGTACCTTAATTACCCTAGAATTATTAGTATACTATTAGGGAAGCGTTTTATCGGGGTAAAATTTATAATATTTAAGGGAAATTATATTATAAATTAGACCAATAGGGAACGGCGGCCCACCACTATAACCTAATAGGTGGCGAAATTTTAAAAAGGGAAAAAAGATCATTAATATTGGTTTTTTATCGCCAGTATTGCGCTAGGGTATTACTTACGGCAGTACGGTTTTTTTTATTACCCGCAAGCCCATATTCCAAGCGATATTACTGCTTAGAATAAAGGAGTAAGGCCTAATAATTATAGAACGTTTTATTTAATTCCCGCAAATGCCCGATATTAAAAATAAACTCGCCAACCGTATTAAAATTAGCGGCGATTTTATTTTCGCTAAAAAAAAAGCGCTGTTTTATTATATTAATACCCGGCAAACACCAGGGAAACGCCTCGATAAATATATATCGACAAATAATAACCTTCGAACTAAATAATTATTTCGAAAAGATTATTAAAATTACCTTTTATACACGCGATAGGTTTTGTATTCGGTTAATAATATATTAATATTAAAGGAACGCTTGGGGAATATTACCTGCTCGCAAAGGATATTATTTGTATTATAATTATTATATAATATGGTAATCCCCCCGGATTAATAATAATCCGGCCGCGTAAGCCTATGGAAACGATTAGGCTTACGCAATAAATTGATATTATTTATAATGCGGCGGCGGTAATATATATAAGCGTGCTTTTTACCAAAAGTAACGCCGCCGCGGTTCCGCTGCCCTGCGAGATAATAATAACGCTATACTTTGGTTTTACCGCAATAACAAGGTATAATATTTATTATAACGAATAATTAAGATAAATAATCGTTTTTTATATATTAGGGTATCGTTTATATAAATTAAAATAAAGTATAAAAAAGAATTAGGTGATGTTATATTTAATTAATTAATTATTTAAATTAAATAAAATAAATTGGGATTATAAATTAATATTATATTAAGAAAATGTTAAAAGAAAGGTGATAAAGTGTAGGCGATAATGTAATAAAAGATTGTGCTTTTATTTATTTATAAAAAAAATGTACATTATTGTAAGGAACGTTAACCTACCCGGGACCTACCCGGGACTGGTACGGAAGACCTTCCAGGGATAAAACGTTAAGGATCTTTTAACGTAATATAAGCGATCCCCCCAGGGAACGCAAAAATAAAGGAACTTAGCTCCTTTTTTTTTTTTTAAAAATAAGCTCTTAAAAAAACTGGCTATAATATACTTATTACTATCCTATTTATTTTAGCCTTTTATACCTTACCTAACCTTCCCATAGGGTAAACTTATAAACCCAATTATAATTTTTATTTTTCTTCCCCTGGTCACCTAAAATATTAAAAGTAAAAAACAAATAATTAAATCCTTATAATAAAAATAAAAACGAATTCGCGTATTAACCTTAATAAAACGCCCCCGCTCCGCTATTATATAACCACTTTATTTTAAATAATAATAATAAAAAGAAAATACCTTAAAAAAAGGGAAATCCTAATTTTTATACTTTTAAATAATATTATATTAAGCGTATTACCTAATTTAAACGTATTCGAAATTTAAAGCGTAAATAATAAACCCTGGAAACGGAATTGGTTAAATTTAAAAAAAACCAACCACGGGTAAAATATTATTAAAAATAAAGCGATTTATCGTTAAATTATAAAGGACCTAATATTAAAATTATTAATATTATTACCCTTTTAATTATTACCACCTTTTGTTAATATAATATTTAAAAAATAAACCTTTAATGCATTTTTAATAAAAATCGTAAAAAGTATTATAAGGATTATAAGAAAATCCTTTTTATACTTAATTATATGGCGCCGGATTTACGCCAATACTGGTAAATATTCTTAAACGCCCTTAAAAGTAAAACGTTAAGGGAATAAAGCCAAAGTAATTAAACGGCGTTCCGTACTTAAATTAAAACTTAACTTAAGGACGTATAAAATAAGGACTATACCCTTTAACGATTATTAAAGAACGCGTATTAAAGGGAAGCCTAATTCCTATAAAAATTCCACCATTATTTTTTATCCCTGGAAAATTAGTTTAAAAATACTAATAAGAAAATAAAGGCTTAAATGTTTTACGCTAAATTAATATTAACCCTTACCAATAATATTAATATATACGGTAATCCTAAATTTATTATACGAATTAGTATAATTAATTTAACCTAAATATTATATAACCGATTTTATATATTAAGGTTAAAGGGAGCGAGAACCCAGGGAAAAAAGGGCGAGGTATTAATAAAACCCCAGCAAAATTTAAAGGAAAAGTACTTTTAAAAAAAAAGGGGAAATTAAACCGGGTTTGCGCCACCATATTATAATAAAAAGGGCATTAATTAAAAGGAAAAAGGAAAAGAAAACCCGCTTAATTATAAAACCGGTAAACCATTTAAATATTTCCGATATAATTTAAAATACCACCTTTTTTCCGGCTGCACCTAAACCCTGGGATAAGTATAAGCCGCCGTAAAAAAAGGGACGGCCGGCCAGGCGAAGGGCGAGAGAAAAGGAAGCGATTTTAAGGCGGAATAATCGGAAAATAAAGGAATAATATAGGTACCTTTACTCCTGCGTCGCTTTTTACTCCTATAAAGGTATTATTTTATTTTTTTATTTCCGCTACTTTTATCCCCCCAACTTTTAAATCCGCAGCCTTTATTTTAATTAATTTAAATATAAGCGCGGAAATTAATATTATTAATTTATCGTTTATAATAAAATATAAAATTAAAAAGGTATTAATAATTCCGCCATAATTAAGTATATTTAATGGAACGGAGGTAATACCCTAAGGTATATTCGAGGTTTTATTTTATATAGTAAATAATCGGGGAAATTCCCGCACCTTTATTACTTTATATATTACGGTAAAAAATAAGGATAATAATTCCCCTGTGTTATTATTAATGGCGGTAATAATACGGGAAAAAATCGCCTATAATCCGCTAATAAAACGCTGGTTTTTTATTATTAACCTTATATATATTTCTATTTTATTTATTCGTAAGTTTATAAAAGTTTATAAAAATAAGGCCTATATATTTTCCCTTATATAAACGCCACCCGAGCTGTTTTTTAAGGAGAAAAAGGAAGGTGATAATGCGGTGTACCCTTAAAAAGTCCTAAGCGAACTTTAGGCGTTTTAAAATATATTCGAAAACCCTGTAAATGGTGCCCTTTTATTATATAATAGCGCGGATTATATTATCCTTTTCCTTCCCGAGTCCACACCTCCCTATAGGCCTATTTACCCACTTTCCTAAAAAAAACTGGCAGCCCTATAAGCCTATTTAAATAAATGCCTAACCAAAAAACTTATACGTTTATTATTATTCCTATTAAAAGCCCCGATTTTATTTATTCCAAAATTAAACGGAAGTTTAAGGTTTTGCATAAATTATAAGGGTTTTAATAAAATAATGGAAAAGAATCGCTACCCTTTTTTTTTAATAATAGAGATTTTGGACCGAATTAACGGAGCATAATTTTTTACCAAAATCGATATTAAAAATATATATTATTAAATTCGTATTAAAAAGGGAGAGGAATAAAAAACAGCGTTTCGTTTTTAATACGATTATTATAAATACCTGGTTATATTATTTAGCCTTACTAATATTCCTGCCACCTTTTAAAATTATATTTATAATACCTTAAAAAGGTTAATCGATAATTTTTATATTACTTATTTAAATAATATTTTAATTTTCTCCTTTAATTATAATATATATACCAAGCATATTTAAACCGTTTTAAAACGGCTATATATTATATAATTATACGCGAAACCGTTAAAATACTCCTTTTATATAAAAAAAGTTAAATTTTTAGGCTTTATTTTATTACCCTAGGGGATTTTAATAAACCCCAAGCGTACCCTTATTATTATTAAATAGCCACTTCCGTAAACCTATTATAATATATAAATATTTTTAAGGTTTTATAATTTTTATCGGAGGTTTATTTATAAATATTTTGGTATTATGGCTTCCCTTATTAACCTATTAAAAGGTAATATAAATAGGAAAAAACCAGGGTTTATTAAATTAAACGTTTTAAAAAAGGAGGCGTTTTACCAGTTTATTAATATATTTTAAAATGCTCCCCTGCTTTATTATTTTAACCCCCAATTACTTATACGGGTTAAAACCGATGCCTTAAATTAGGCCTAAATAGCCATTTTATTATAACCGGACGAGAAAGGTATATACCACCCTATCGTTTTTTAATCTATTAAGTTTAAAAAAGCTAAGCTAAATTATAATACTTTTAATAAAGAACTATTTACCATTATTTTATTATTTAAATACTGGTAATATTATTTCGAAGGGTTAGTATTTTTAATTAAAATCCTTTCGGATTATTTTAATCTCCAAACCTTTATAAATTAATAAAAATTAAATGGCCGTTAAATATATTGGTATATATATTTAGCCCTTTTTAATTTTAAAATTAAGCACCAGGCAGGTAAGCGAAATCTTACCAATACCCCGTCGAAAAGGCCTAATTATATTTTAAAAACTCCGGTAAAAGGTAATTTCCTTTTATTATTATAAAGGAAAATGGTTAAAGTATATAGCCTTAAGGCCATGTAATCCCAAAGATTAAATGAGCTATTATTTAAGTATTTTTAAGCGGACCTTACGGAGAAACCTTAAAAAATGGCCCTGCCCTGGGCAATAATTAAAGTTACCACGGTAAAGGAAAAACCATATTCGTTTATAAATAAAAGCCTATATAATTATATTAAATAATTATAAAGCGTTAATTTAATATATATTAAAAAAATCGCCACCTTAATATTGGATAAACCTTAGGTTTTTAAAAACTTAGGCTGGGAAAATCCAAATGGCTTTTTATTATTTAAGGGATATATAATTATCCCGATAAAATTTATAATTCGAAAGGAGCTTATATAATTCTATTATAATAATCCCTTAATAAAATATTTCGGCAAATTTAAAATAAATAAATTATTAGGTTAGAAATACTTTTAATTAAGGATAAATAAAAATATGGCCAAGTATATTAACGGATATGGTATTTATTAAAGAATAAGTATACCAAAATATTATTTTTATAATACTATGGTTTTTTTACCAATACCCCGGCGTTTTATAAGCGAACTTTTTATAAATTTTATTATTAATTTACCACCAATTATAAATAACTTCGAAAAGGTGAATATAATCCTTATTATAATATATAAATATATTAAGCTCGGAATTTTTTTACCCGTATATAATAATATTATAATTTCCGAATTAATATAATTATTTTATAGGGAGGTTAAATTATAATACGGGGCCCTTAATAGTATTATTAATAATAAGGGACCCCTATTTATAAATAAATTTTAATTTAAATTATATTTTTACTTTAAAATTAAACGCCGCTTATTAACGGCGTTTTACCCCTAAACCAATGGCCAAATGGAAAGGGTAAACCAGGTATTAGAATATTTCCTACGTTATTATATTACCCAAAACCAATTAAACTGGGCGTCCCTATTATTATAGGCAGAATTTATATATAATAATATAAGGTATTTTAATATATTTACCTTACCCTTTTAAATATTAATGGGGTATAACCTAAAGTTTAAATATAAGGCCGAGGACGACCTTATTTTAAAAAGGGTACCCGTTATAAAAGGCAGGCTGGAAAACCTACGTATAATAAGGGAAACGCTTAAAAAGCACCTTAAAAATGCCCAGTAATATTAAAAAAATGCCTATAATAAATATTACCAGCCAAAATAGTATAGGCGTGGCGATTTAATTAAACTTTTAGCCAAAAATATTCGTTTTAAACTCCTATCGCGTAAATTAGCCCTAAGGTTTATCGGACCATTTAAAGTTTTTAATATTATGGGATCGCAGGCCTATTATTTGGCCCTTTTTAATAAATACTTAAAATTATATAATATTTTTTATATAAGCCTTTTAAAGCCGTAAAAAGACCGCTTAGGCGAGTAAAAGAACCCTTTTTTAATACCGGACCTTAAAAAGGACCCGGAATAATGGGAAATCGAATAAGTATTAAATAAGCGTAAATATTAAGGTAATTGGTATTACCTAATTCGCTGGACGGGATAATCTCCGGAGTATAATTAATGGATTCCGGAGGAAAATATAATAAACGTAATAAAAATAATAATTAAGTTTAAAAAATAAAAAGGCAGGAAAAGGAACCTAAGGGGATTTTAAAAGCGAAAAAAAAAACTTACCTTAATAAATACGAAAATATTACCAGTATATTCCCAACCATATATTTATATAATACAAGCCCCGAATACGAAATACGTAATTATATATTAAACGGGAATATAAAAGCGCCGGTATTAATTATTAAATTGGTAAGGAAAACCCCTCCGGCCTACCCTTATAAGCACCTATATACCACACACCATAATAATTAATAAAAATAAAAAATAAAAAAATCCATTAACGGAATTCGAACCCGGTTCCTTGTTAAAAAAACATAATAATAATACCACCCTAACTTTTATAAAATAATAATAAAACCCCGGCCATATTTAGGCCTTTAATTTATTTAAAGAAGGTAATTTACGCAATAAGGCCTTAATAGTATTATCGAATATATATATATTCTCCGCCACCTTGTAAAACCGCTTTATAAAATAGTATTTTACCATATAAAGGGCCGCGAAGCCCGAATCCCTAAAAATTAGGCGGGGTATTAATTAAAACTTTTAAATTTTATTATTAACCGTACCCAAATTACCCCAGAATTATTAATATACCGCTAGGGAAACGTTTTATTAGGGCAAAACTTATAGCGCCTAAGGGAAATCGCTGTATAAATTATATTAATAAAGAATAATACCTAACCACCATAACCTAATAAGTGGTAAAGTTTTTAAAAAAAAAAAAAAACGAAAATATTAATATTACTCCCCTATTATTAATATTATATTAGGGAATTACTTATGGCAGCGCGGTTCTTTTTATTATTAATAAACCTATACTTAAAATAATACTGCTGCTTATAATATAGTAAAAAAGCCTGGTAATTATAAAACTTCTTATAAAGCTTTCGGAAATGGCCCAAATTAAATATAGGCTCCCCCACCGCGGCAGGGTTAACGGCAAACTCCTCCTTATTAAAAGGGAAATATTATTTTATTATATTAATACCCGGCAAACGCCAAGAAAACGCCTCGATAAATATATACCAATAAGCGGTAATTTTTAAATTAAATCGTTATTTCGAAAAAATTATCGAAATTATTTTTTATACCAGCGATAGGCTTTTTATTCGATTAGCGGTATATTAATATTAAAGGAACGTTTAAAAAATATTACCTATTTATAAAAATTATTATTTTTGTTATAATTATTATATAATATAATAATACCTCCCGATTAATAATAATTTGGCCGCGCGAGCCTATCGAAATAATTAGGCTTGTATAATAAATCGATATTATTTATAATATAACGGCGGTAATATATATAAGTATACTTTTAATTAAAAATAACGCCGCCGCGGTCCCGTTACCCTATAAAATAATAATAATACTATACCTTAATTTTATAATAATAATAAAGTATAATATTTATTATAATAAAACGATTAATATAAATAATCGCTTAATATATATTAAGGTATTATTAGGGTAAAATAAAATAAAATATAAATAAAAATTAAATAATATTATATTTAATTAATTATTTAAATTAATTAAAATAAAATTAGGATTATAAATTAATATTATATTAAGGAAATATTAAAAAAAAGGTAATAAAAAATGGGTAATAATTTAATAAAGGGTTATATTTTATTTATTTATAAAAAGGTATATATTATTATAAAAACGCGTAATTATAATAATTAAGCCTTTAAAGTTATATATATTATTATATATATAATGCGCCATTATATACGGTAACCATGCCTGCGTTTATATTTTTTACATTAATATAAGCACTTTATACCCATTATATAATTTATAATACTTTTAAACCGTAATAATGATTAAGGATATTCGCCTTAAAAGGGAGAATAATTATAAGGAATATTAACCTACCCGGGACCTATCCGGGACTGGTACGGAAAACCTTCCAAGGATAAAACGCTAAGGATTTCTTAGTGTAATATAAGCGATCCCCCCAGGGGACGCAAAAATAAAGAAACTTGGCTCCTTTTCTTCTTCTTAAGAATAAGCTCTTAAGAAAACTGGCTATAATATACTTATTATTATCCCATCTATTCTAGCCTTTTATACCTTGCCTGACCTTCCCACAGGGTAAACCTGTGGACCCGATTACAATTATTATAAAAACGCGTAATTACGGTAACCAAGCCTTTAAGGTTATACGTATTATTATATATATAATACGTTATTATAAATGGCAATTGCGCCCGCCCTTATATTTTCCGAAGAAATATAAACACTTTATAATTACCATATAATTTATAATACTTTTAGGCCGTAAAGGCGGTTAAGAATATCCGCCCTAAAGGGGAGAATAATTATAAGGAATATTAACCTACTCGGGACCTATTCGGGATTAGTACGGAAAACCTTTCTGGGATAAAACGCTAAGGATCTTTTAACGTAATATAAGCGATCCCTCTAGGGGATATAAAAATAAAGGAACTTGGCTCCTTTTTTTAAAAAAAAAAACTAAGCTTTTAACAAAACTGGCTATAATATACATATTGCCATCCCATTTATTTTAGCCTTTTACACCTTGCCTGACCTTCCCACAGGGTAAACCTATGGACCTTATTATACGCTGTGTGTACGTTATGATATGGGTGGGCCTATGATAGGGGATTGCTTATATTACGCTAAGCGATCCTTAGCATCTAATCCCAGGAAGGTCTTCCGTACCTGTCCCGGGTATGTCCCTGGTAGATCGACGTTCGTTATAAAAATACCGAAATAGAAAAGTATTTTAAAATATATTAATAATACTATAATACGCAGCCGATTTTTATCATTAATTTTATAAACCCTAGTATTATTATTAGTATTTCTTCTTAAAACAATTACTATCAAAGTAAACGTTGGTACGGCTTCTCCGCCTTTGGAAATTGCGGTATCGTCCGCCCATGTTGGCGGATTCCCCAATTAGTCATCGCCCACCCCGCCATGCCCCACCGGCTTTGCACAGCCCATAAAGAGACTTGTACCTCGATATATCCTCCCTCCATTCTCTGATTTTGCACCTTTCCACTGACGCGTCTCCCGCCGGCGAGCCCAGTTTCGGGACCGTCCGGCAACACCTTCCAGTCGATCCAAACGAGGCCAGAAAACGGGAACATCGTCAAGTTCCAATCTTGTTTAATGAATTGATTGTAAGGAGACTACGACAAGAACATTTTCGCCGATCGAAGGCATCAATGTCGGTGCGCGGGTTTCCCAGATCTCTGTCTGTGCTGCCGACTCTCGTCCTCGCATCGCACCCCTTCTCCGTCGCTGCTGCTATGTGGTATGGTTTCCCGTATCCTGGTATAGCAGGCAATGCTAATTAACAATGTGTCCACAGACTTGGATCATCATTCGCTACCATACGAGCAAAAAAGCGGAGCGAGCCAGCACTTCGAAATTAGCCAACGCGGTAGGATGGGCGGTCAACATGGTGCCTCGTTACATTTGAACGGGCGTCCGGAAGGCGATAAGCAAGAGGGAAAGGGGAGAGGGGGTGAAAGGCTGCCTCTGCGACGGTCAGCATCATCGTTAGCCAAACGCCACTCTCACCCCCGCCCCGGGCACGCTGGACCATGAGGATAGGATTTCCTATCAAGGCAATTGAGCGAGGATGAGGGGAGGGCTTCATAAATGGGACAATTGCCTGAATGGGAAATCTAGCTTCTCGTATCACGGCCTGACGGAACTGGGATATTGCAACTGGCAGCACCACCTACCCTCCATGCGACAAGCCGACCAACATGGCCAGCTACGCCGTTCCCGATTCGGTGCTGGTGCTCTCCTGGACTGCTCAACTGCTTTGAGGACACTCGGATGGGAAGTACGCCGTCGAAATTTCCGCAATGGGTATTTCTGCTAGCCGCCGAGCGAGCGCCATCGGCTTTCGTTACCTCACGCATTCATTCCTTCCCAACAAGCACACGATCAGTCTCCAGCTCAAAGGCTTCCTTAAATGGGACATGGCCAACACCGTTCCCCTGCCCTCCAGCCTGGACGTGCCTGCCGGCCGGCAAAGGGAAATTTCTTTTTGGGGCGGCTTTGAGAAGCTCGTGCGAAAGGGTTACTAGAAAAGGGAATTCTGCTTGGTCGAGGCTTGCGGGAGGTGGAGAATCACAGTTTCCCTGAGCGGTAGTCCTCATCAATCCAAGCGACCCTGGGGGAGCTCCGCCGCCAACAGTTACGGCAAACGGAAATATGGTCGTGTTAGGCCCGGACACTCGTCTTTATTGGTCGACTTCCATTGGCTACGAACAGGGCACTCGATGCAAGCCCCTTCGCTCAATGCAGGACATGGTGCCTAATGGCGCTGACGAACTCCCGCAAGCACATCGATAAGATTCCATGGTATTCCGCGCCGGCTTTGGCAACGCAAGTAGGGGTCAGAAAATGTGGAATATGTCAAACGAGTCCCATGAGCAGGATTAGCTGAAGGTAGGGTGCATCAGACTCAGTCACCAGATAGGCGCAAGCGACTCGGACAAGGCCCTCCTCACCCTGGTGGCTCAGGCCATGACTCCTACAGGAGTACTCAGGCCGCTCCGACGTGGCACGCCTGCGGTTAGGGTGCTCCATGATGTATTGTATTTCGGCCACCCAGAACAGATCAGGGGTGGTGTTATCATTCGGCGAACCTCGACCCGTAATTGACCGTGTTGGAAGTGGATTAATATCACAACTTTAGCGGCCATCACAGCCATTTATATGCAAGTGGAACCAGGGACTGCACGAGCGAAAAGTAGAAGACTCGTAGCCAATAGGATTTCCGTGTTTCGCACACGCGAATAGCATCCTTCGTCAAGTAAGCAATCTACATTTCCTGGTGCCGTGGGCTCGTCATCTTCTCGGACTCGGCATATCAATGCTAATAACGGCTGTAATTAACGGCCCGGGATGAGCATTGGTCTGGTAGTCCGACTCACTCTCCTGGAGGTCTTGTGGGACACCGATCGCAAGAGCGGAAGAACACAGCAGCCTGGGTTCTGCTTCGTGTTCCTCTCGTACTTGTAGCATTGTCTCGCCCCATAATAGAAGTAGAATGCTCACAACCAACTCAGACTTCTTCTCCACAACTTCAGGTCTTGATGATTGGTAAACTAGATTTCAAAGCGTATGATCCTTCAAAGAAGAAGGCTCCCAAGAAAGCTTCTACCAAGCGAACTCGGACGATTCACAATGCTGCGCCTGTCAAGATGGGCCACCAGAACAAACCACAGGGAAAACAGCCGATTCCGGCGACAACGAAAGAACGACTTCCTCGGTCACTTGGAGACGACACCCTTGAGGGAGGGTACGAACTCGGCGCTCAATCATACGAGCCGTCCATGCACACCGAACAGAGTGATCATCGGGACCAAGGTTGGTGTTAGTACTGCGAGCACTAGCTTCGATCAAGAAATTAACGAACCATGCGTAGATTCTACAATCGCTATTGACAACGAACCTGCTAGCTCTATATATCACCAATGCTGCGGGAACACGAGAGTGGCGACAATACCCGCCCCCCCGGTGCCGCGCGACTTACTTAACCTGCAAGATTACACGACGAGGTAGAGGTGACAACACCGATGGTGACTATGGTAATGCTCAGGATAACCCTGCGAAGCGACAAGGGCATCGAAAGTGGCAGTGACTTGAGCGACGACAACGACGGCGACGACGACAGGGGGGCTGGAGAATCGCAAGACGCGGGGCCGAGGATGGCCAGCTCTTAAGGAACAACGATTAAGGGCATACAGGAAGGTGGAAAGGGACTGGTCGTGGATTGCTTCGAAATTTAGGCGGACCGACAGCGCCGTAAAACAGCACTGGGGGGGGGATCATGAATCGGGACAGCAGCCAAGGTCGAAAGGGGTGGAAGGTGAAGGCCACGGGCTAACGCGCCGCAAGACAAAGTCACATTTCCTGCCACGTCGCGATGCAAGTGCGGCTTCAGGGGCGGATGGGCAAGGAGGCGGTACCATCCTCTAGGGAGAGCCGTCGGATAGACTGATCACCGTAACAGCACCAGCCAACAAGCTTTTCCCCTCGATGAGGCACTAGCTCCTTTCGACGCAACATTGCCGTTTTTAGAAGGCAACGACAACTATCACTCTGACACACCGAGCTCACTTCTCGAAAGCGACGACACCCCACAGTCTGCTCTCGAGGAGATGCTCTGGCTCGATCAGAAGGACAATGCGCCAGGACTCTTTCCCGAGAACGCAGGTGACGCATTTTTTACAGACGATACCACCCAGCTCATCTCCCCGTGCGACCACAGTTCCAGTTCCACCACCAAGCGACCTTCCAGATTCCGCAGAAAACGTCACCGCAAGGCCATCGGTCGAGTCGGTGCCCAGCGAGCCAAGTCCAGGGGCCGTCTCCGCTGCCTCGGATCTGGGCCAAGGAGGTGACTGCGTATCGAAACCATCATTGGCAGCCACCGCGGACTTGGGACCGCGGACTGGGGATGTCACGATAGAGTTCATGAAAGCGACACTAGCGGCGAAGACAGAACCTCGGGTAGCACCGCCCATCCCGAAAGTTCCGAGGCCCAGCAAAGCAAGATTGAGTCTGGAGACGGAAGTGGGTGATGACGACGTCCACTCCCAAGAAAGGTCATCTCTGGCAGAACAAAACAGTCCCGCCAGCCCCGAGATTTGGGAGACCCGGCGAAGCAGGATGGATTATGGGGATGGAAGCAATGAGGTTACCTTCGTCCGCTCCCGAAAAGGACAAAGGCCATCTTCGGCGGAACAGAATCGCCCCGCCAGTTCCCAAAATTTCGAGGCCCAGCAAAGTAAGATTTGAGTCTGAAGACGGAAGCGGTGATAATGAGGTTGTTTTCCTCCGCGAAGAAAGGGTATCTCTGAAGAGAGCTCGCACCAAGAAACCAGGAGGTATGTTTCCATTGCCTAATATGATCGGCACCTACTAAGCTAGCTAAGGGAAAAAAGTCAGATTTCTGGATGATGACGGAGAGATTATCTTTCCCGGCTTGGGGTGAACGTGTTGCCGTCACCGCCGCCAGTGTAAGGACGAAGATCTGCATTTACTCCTCGGACTCGGTCTCGGTGTTCGACGCCTTCCTGACCATCGCCATGCTAGTCCGCGGCTGCTTGTCGCTGGCGCCGTGCTCGAGCCTCTCGTCACTGTCGTCCTCGGTCTTGCTCTCAGCCGTCGGCACGGCGAAGACCGTCTTGGTCCACACGGCCACGTTCGTGTTGCTGCCCACCTGCTTCACGGTGATGGCTCCATGTACACGTTGCCTAGCTTGTCCTTGAATGTCTAGACGAGCGCGACGACTCTTCGCCGTCGTCGCCAGCACGACTCGTAGATTGACGTGTAGCACTTGTACATGGTGGTGTTGCAGTTTGTCTTCGTGTTCGGGTGGAGGTCGGTGTACGTTAGCGTGGACGCCGTCAACTGGTTTCCGTATCGTGACGCCGTCCTGGTGCTTGCATAAGAGCTCAAGCATCATCTTCCGCAGCGCGACAACGATCTGGGTCGTATTTGTATCCCAGTCAAACAGCTAAATCGACTGGCGGCGCGTCCATTTATCTTGAGGCACAGATTGGGAGCTTATGACGGCTTATCGCTTCGCGGCTCTTTGGCGCTTTGTGGCCTCTCGTGTGGTGCTTGCTCGGCACCTTGGGGCGGATACTTCAGATCTCGCTCCCGCGAGAGGGTGTCGGAATTGGTAGTGGTACCACGGTCCTCAATCATATCCTCTGCCGCCGCCGCCGCCCCTCTCGCAAGCACTCTCTTCCGGGCAGAAGCTGCCGATTTATCATCCCACATAACCCGGTCATTTGACATCAAACTATTACTCAACTCCTTATTGGATCGGTGGGTTGGGGACTTCGCATTGTCGAGAGTAGGCGGCTGGTCAACTCGTTGTCGCTTCGGAAGCGTAATATGTTGGGTGTCCGGTACGGTGCGTTTGATAGCTTGGGCGGTGTGGTTGCTAAGTTCGGCCTCCCGGATGTGGAACCGCTCGAAATTGTCGGGGTTGAGGCCGAGAATTGACTCTAGCAACTCTACTGCGCGGTCGGTGTGGTGGACAACCGCCTCGCGTAGTGCTACGGAATTTTGGCGAGCGGCATCGTCAGAGCTGGACTCCGTGGAATCCCCGCTGCTAATGTCGTTCCGATGCCACTCCTTGTATGGTAGATCGTAAAAGTCGATGAGGTATGCTAGGCAAGCTTATTGGTGACCGGTTTTGTAGTTCCGAAGTGCGAAAGATTCCCCTGGCGTTTTAGGGAAATAGGAGGGATCGGGTTCGATGATGCCGCGATTGGGATGGAAGGCGACGACGGGATGGATTCGTTGTATGGGGGTCCGTAGGCTACCGTCTCGCGACCAGGAGAAGAAGCGGCGGCTGTCCAGCTGGAGACTGTTGAAGTCCGACTCGAGACGATCAAAGCGGTTTCCAACGGCATCGAAGCGCTCCCCGACACCCTCCTTGAACTCCCTGAGCTCCCGCTTCACATTATCAATCGACGTTCGAAGTGAAGAGAACTCATCATTAAGAAGAGTGTTCTGGGTATCCCGGCTGCGGATGTATTCGTCGCGATGAAAAAAGGGCGAAGAAGAGGACGACATCATGTTCGCGATACGTTTGTGATCAGGTGGGGCTAGCAGCGAAGGGAAGTTTGAACGAAGCCGAGGATAACTTAATTATGTATGTCCATATATGAACTATTCATTTATTAGTAATATACCCCACTCTTTTAGAGGGGGCATGGCGTCATTGGTCAACGCAGGACCAGCGCAACCAATTTGATGAGTGTCGCAGGCCTTTTCCGGTGGCAGCTATGTGGTGTTCGTTCTCAGCGTCGATTCTTGTGTCGGCCGAGAACAATAAACAGATACATGTGCACAATCAACAACAATCAAGCTCAAGAAAACGATGAAATACTCGAATATCTACGCCAAAGGCAAAACATTTTCCCACTCCACAAAGCGCTCGCATTCAAGGAGATGGCGGGCTTAATCAAGCCTCGCCAAGTCGGCATTCTCCATTCAACGATGCAGAAACAAGTGCTTGCACACAAAAACACCTCGACCCCTAGTTGGCGGCTGGCCTCCTTGTTCGGCGAGGGGCCGTCACAGTCGCGGCGATGGCTTCGGAAGCACGATTTCATGGTAGTTTTAGTTCCTTTAATAAATTTAGCTAAACAAAGTATTGTTTCCTTCTCTTCGCCGCCTCCGCACCCGGCGCGTCGTGACTTTGATATGCTACAAGTGCCTGGACCGCTTTGTTAAGAGCTTTGAAAACGGAGCATGATCAGATCTTGAAGAATCTTGGCAATATATATGTCGCATGTTGATTCTTCTTACAGGCGTCAGAGCATGCTGCCTACTAATCGGTTCCGAATCTTCGCCTCACATTTACAATGCGGTGCAAAAAGTCCTAGAAGTACCTTTGAAACTTTTTGCACCCCACTGGCTGTAGATCCAAATCATCAACGGCAGGGGATCGGTTCGATGATGATGCAGCGCATTTGTGAAAAGATGGATCGACATGGACGGTGCGTATATGTGCTCGCGGCACTGGAGGGGTTCGACTCTATGCCAAATTTGGCTTCAAGATTGTCCGTCGTGTCGAAGCCCCCCCTCAAGGCACAATTGCAAGCATGCTCTTTGCCGTGCATGGCTTGGAGCAAGAGCATCATCGTACCTGATGGTAATAGATGCTCACTAATGACGCGCTGGTCTTGATTGGTGGGGCAAGCAAGCGGTGCGACTAGAAAATGGACCAATTTTGGCACGGGCGCTCTTATAGGCAAATGGGCAATGATCAATTGTTCGCCTCCGTCGATTTAGATAACCGACACCGCCGACAACGACCGATCATTAATGTCGCTTCTACCGCCCACGCCCGCCGACGCCGGCGACGACGGCAACGTCGAAATTCCTAAAGCACCAGCTGCGACGGCCAATCGATTCCACCAACCTCGACGACCACTTCCTTTTCCTAAACCGCAACGAAGCTGCGCAAGTCCTGAAGTTCCGCGATAATATCCGCGCATACCAAATCGATAACGAAAAGTATAACCTTTGCACCCCGATTCGGGATACACTGCTCGATAAGCGCACCGGGCTGGAATTCCTGGCCAACGTTGGTCTACCACCATATCATGCAAGCCGAGTGCCCCGGCTATGCTGAGTGGAAGACGTCCTAGCGACGCAAGAAGCGAAAGCGCAACGCCGAGAAGGACGCCGCCCAGTGGGAATGCTTTATTGGGGTTGTGCAAAGCGGCGAAGCCATCAAGGTGCGGCGCCTCCGTGCATTGACCTACCCAGCCGGGCCTTGCACCGGCAACCAACGCCGACGCCATGGATATCTCGCCGTCCACGCCTGCGCGTGCCAGGACACCCGAGCCATCCGCCATATCGCCCACCACCTCCGCAGCGGACGCAGCACTCGATAGGCAATTGATGGATTTTGTCGACGATATCCTCGAGGAGGAAGACGTAAATGACCTCGCCCAAGCCGATGGTGCGAATCATCAACCTCCAGCCACGAACGACTCTGCCGCCTCCAGCCCCGCCTCCCCGGAGCACTCCGGACGGCAACTCCGCACCCGCAATCGGCAGCCCGATTACCGAGAACCCGCGCCGGTCCCGTCTTCCTTTTATAAGCAGAGTCCCCAGAAAAAGTCCGCCCGCACCAAGGACCCGCCCCGCTGTTGTCCACATGAAGTGCCATCCGACTTTCTCGCAGTCCTGGACAAACCGTCTACATTTGCCCTGGACGCAGCAGAGAAATACTCCGCGTTTCTTAAGAACCTCTGCCACAAGCACCTCCAGACCTTTGCCATGGTTGCCGTCGCCCAGAAGCGGGACTACTACCCTCTCCAGCTGCTGTCCATGCTCCTGTTGCTGGCCGCGGCTGCGTCTACCCTCTCCCCCACCCTAGACCCCCTATCCCGTCCCTCCCGTCCCCGTGCCTCTTCACTCCCCGATATCAACCACCTACCCGCATTCGCTCGACCACGGGGTTAACGCTCCCAATATCCCAACGCAAACCACAATCTCGCTACCAATACGACTGCCCACTTCCACTCCCCCTACTCCCCCGCGTTTAATCTCCCGCCCGCCCCTCCCTGATTGTGGAGGAGACCACGCTTTCCTAAAACAGGCCCGCGCCGAGTTATATAATAAACTGCGTCCACCCCGTACCGCACCCAACTCCCACGGCCATTATATTAATAACCTGGTTTATATTATTTTATAATACGTCCTCCCGCCAAAACCCGAAGAGGCGTACCCCTGCACCACCTCCGACGCTGCCTCGCTCCTCGAGGCCGGCTTCCCCGATGGTCCCATTTTCGCTCATCCCCACCAGCAATTCCAATGGGGCCCTCGAGACCGCCCAATCGTCCAGCTCTTCCGTCGTATCGAGAACCTAAACACCGCCGTTTCCGTCCAGATCCCCTCACGCAGCGCCGTCGCCAAGGCATCCGATACGCGGAAGCTCACCACCGTCCAGGCTCGCTTCCTCGACCAAAACGACACCGACGACCCGTGGAATATTGCCTTTCGGAGCCCCCTTCCTCCCTCCATCCACCCTGCCGAGCTGCTTAGCTGGCGAGAACTGCCAGCTCCTTCTCCGCATCCGCGACGCCCTGCTCACTGGGCACACCCCTCCGTCTCCCACCCAGTGCAATGAGCTGAGGGATGTGCTTGACTCGGTCCTATTGATGGAGGGTGGCCACTGCACCCGTCCATCCATGGCCGACCTTGCCACCTGGATTACCGTCCAGGAAGGCCGCCTTGGCTTCGCCTGGATGTCCAGGCCAACCCGCGACGAAAAGGACGAATGGATCGCCGACCCACACACCTTAACCACCGGTTCGTGGAGGTACGCAGTTCTCAGCCCAGGCCAGACCGTCGCCTTCGATTCCGGCACCATTTGCTTTATCTTCTGCCTCCGTCGCGAGCAGACCCTCGCCCTTTCGTAGCCACTTCCTGCAGTGGACCGGCATTGACCGCTGGCTGCACGCTGTCATCTCCCAGTCGAAAAATCCCGCCGTGGTAAACGAGTATGTAAGATGGACCGCGCCAAATTTTGTCCGCGTCGTGGAGGCTCTGCTTATGAGAAGGCAGAAAAGTGGCAGGATGGGTGAACTCGGCGGCGGGGCTGCCATTACAAGATTCTCCTCCTTACTAGAGGCGAGAAACCGTCTATCCGTATCAGAGAGTCGTCTGACGTTAGCTAGGAGTTCAAAAAACTCCACCGACGCCGGCGGAAATTGCCAAGCTAGTCGCTGTCGCGCTGTTGCTGCAAAGGCTTATTCCCTTCGCGCGCACCGTATGGTATCGGTGAGCTTCGGTTCATCACCTTGCCATAGCGGCCCTTGTTAGGTATACCCGATTGACTGGGAGGCAGAGATGGTTTGACGTATAATAAATATTTGCTACGTACGTTTGCTACATCCCGAATTTGTGACTATTGATGATGTATTTCCCGTGATCCTTCCAGACAATCTATCGCAAATCAGGACATCTCCGCCCGGAAGCCGTGCCCAAACCCTCATGCCAGCAACATGTCGATGTACATTATGATAGACATTTACGTTTCTGGACTCGGTAGTCGGATCGCCTAGGTGACTGGCCTGGTGAGTTGTCGTCAGAATGGCAGTGATTGAATGCGTCTCTGTGTCCGGCTCAGGGAAATTCATTCCTCGTAGGCCGCTTGCTGGCGTCATCCAAAGTCGATTCTTAATTGCAGCAGACCCTGCCGCGCCTGACCGACGCCAGGCTTCCTTGCTTTTACGGTCCGCTAGCAAGCTGGCCTGCTCTTTTGCAAAGACAACGTCCTTGACAATCCAGTTAGTATGAGGAATCGTGTCTGCATTTAGGCCCAAGCTAACCTCTACAGCGCATCCGACCCATCCTAGACTCTTTATTCGAACGGTCGGCATTGTGCCTTTACAGGTCTTTCGGACCTAGCCCCACTGTCTATACCTTCGATAGCGCTAAAATTCCCAAAGGATCTGAATTCCGCTTTTGGCGTGGCTCACACCGCTGTTGGTTGGACCCTATCGAGGCGGCGGCGAACTCTCTGCTAGCGGTTACGCGTGCTCGTCTCGGACAACTTGGGGGCTCCAACCCGGTGAGCACAACTTCAGTGACGGTGGCTTGTCAGTCACCTGTTTCTTTGGAGGTAGCATCATCTGATACTTGGCAGCACGATCCACGACTCTCGAGTAGCCTTCCAAATCGAAAAGGGCTCTGCGATTGGATCTGCAGTTGGAACAAGGGAAGCATTGGATACATTCAGTCCAATGGAGCTGCCAAAGAGCCTCGAAAGTACAGTTGTTAAAATGGAAAAGCACAACGTTTGGGATGAACGTGATATATGTCGAAGATAGAGAGGAGTCAGGATCAAGTGGAAGTTGAGAATCAGGATCAGAGATGACTTGAAACGCAGCACAGCTAATACGACGTTGCTCCCAATCCACCAATTGTTTGTCCAAACACCCCCAATATCCTCTCGGACCTGGCCAGGCAATATGTATATAGATTGGCGCGCATATTGATTGGTTTGACAGTCTCCATCAGCCGTGTCAGCAGGGAAGGGGTATGAAGCTGGACGGTCCTATGTCTTGGGAGGGTAAGAACGGCGAACCAAGCCAAGAAGTCTGTAGTTGGGAAGCAGGCCGTCGGGGTTGCAGACGCGTCAATACTGCCCAGGAGAGATGGCTCCGGTGTTGGCAGCATGTAGGCAAGTGCGTCGTGTCGTTGTGAGACCCGGGCCCTGCTTCTGGAAGCATTGGAGCACTTGGAGGAGGATCGTTACCAAGCAAGCCACTACTCTGAGTCAAATGATTTGTACAATCCCCTTTCTGTCTCTTTCGAGGCTGCTGTGGCTCTGCCGTCTCCGGTCCTTGCTTTCTATTCTCTTGAGCCGTTTGTAGAACGTACGCTCTCGGTCTGGCCTGGTCTTGGCAAGCTTGCGTAGTTGCGAGCGCTGCTCCTTCGCCTGCAGTGCCTTTGCCTTGTTGCGCCCACGGAATTTGCATTTGTGACTGATGTATTTTCGGGCGTGGGTGAATGGTTCGCGGTAGTATACACAGAGTTCAGAGCACCGAACATGTGCTAAGTCTCAGCGGCCCAAGGTCACGCCTCGGGGGGTCAGGGAACACACGTATGGTATAGTGCCGTAAAACATGGCCGATGCTCTTGAATATCGTATTCCGCTTGCATCCGGGATGCGGACACCTGACACTCTGACCCTTCCCCAACTGTGCAGATAAATTGTCCTTGATACCGTCTTCGTCACCGTCATCATCATCCTTGTCGGCGTCTTCGCCATCGTCGCCATCGTCGCTACCATCATGGCTACCATTGCCATCGTAGCCGTTGTCGCTATTGTCGCTATCGTAGTCGTCGTCGTTGCCGTCATCGCCGTTGTCGCCATCGTCGCCATTGTTACCGTCGTCATCGACATCGATAGCGGTGCGGACATGGGAGATAGTTGAGCCTAGGTGTTCAGAAATCTGCTTATAGGTCCAGCCAATGTCGCGCGGAGGGTTTGGACGCGAATGGCTTCGTCGCGAGTACCGTCGTTGCAGCCATTGGAGTGTTTGCCATCAGCTGCGGGCAAATGCAGTTGAACTTCCTGGATTCTGGTCGATAGCTGATTCGCTTCGAACTAGCAGGACCATCATCGGTATGGGGTCTCCATGGGCTTGTTTGTACTGACTTGGCAGGCCCTGACGTGGGACCGCAGGTCTCTGGCTGATTTAAGTGACGCAAAGCAGGTCTTGGTAGCGGCACTGTTGGTGGATATGTCTGCACGCGGTGCAACGGTGATGGCCACCAGCGTCGTGTTATGCAGGGTTTGGACAGACCATGCTCTAGGTCGCGCATAATTACCAAGTCGTGAGAGGCCTTGTTTCTTCTCAGTATTTTGGTCAGATGGGGGAAGCTGACACCGGAATTAGTTCACAACACTCGGCCGACAATAAGAAAGGAGTGGCATTTCAGCCCAGCCGAGTTGATTGGGCAGCACTGAAGCGGCTATGGAGGGATGAGGATGTGTGTGGATGAGTCGGGAGGCTGTCCTTGGTACATGTTCTTCAAGCATGTTCTGCAAGCATGCGCATCGCGCTGTCTCTGCATGCATATATCTCTTGAGCGATCCTTGCATGTTGCGTCATTGAAATTTAGCATCATTTTGTGCTTGCACCGGTGACCGCCTTCTAAAAGAAAAGAGCAGTCCAATCCCGCAGTCGTCATGTCATGTGCATGCTTCAGCCTCGCATCCATCCGCCTGCATACACCACCCCTGGGCGTATTCGGGGAGAGAACCACCTGCACCAACACATCGATTGGACACAACAGCCTAACAGGTGAAGCGGGATGAGGCGGATGCTTGAGAGCCTCATGTCTGTCAGTCAAACTTGCGCTTTACCGGCTCATCATGACTGGTGTCGAATGAATGGCAGTCATGGCCGAGTTCTGCGGCTCCTAACAGCTCAGCGACGCGTGGCAAAGATGCGGCGAGGGCACGCAAGCATGGCAAGAGAGCAAGTTGGCTCTTCTTAAGTACCAGCCAGATTGGCACCGAGTACTGCCTCGTTCCATCAATCGTTTTCATCGATCGAACTAGACGGCGAGTCTCACTACAACTAAGTTGCTCTTTCCCAGATCGCCAGAACAACATGAATCCGTCTCACTGGGTTTGTTACAGGGTAAGTCATTGTTTTATTTTAGTCGAGATTAGCTCTAATCATAGCATAGTGCTGGCATCGAAATCCCCCAGACGCAAGCAACGAGGTCAACTACGTTGTCACTATAAAATCCCAGCTGATGCCTAGCACTGGAAGTATCTCGAGCAATGCCATACAGCGTGAGACGGTGGTTCTTCTCCGGCACGGACCGATGCCACCATGAAGCTCAACAATCTGTCCGAATCGACTGCATCACTAGGCCGCCGTGTGAGCTTTGCAGCCATTTCGGCCTATTCGGAAACGAAAGACCTGGAGACCTGCTCGGGCTATTGGACTCCATGCCTTAGGTGGAGGAGGCCTGATTGGATGAACCACCGTTGTTGGTTCTGGCGCGAAGCTCATCGGACCCGGGACACGTCAAGCTGCGCTGCTCTCCGAAGGATCTATCCAATAGGCGTACGGTATTCTGCCGTGACGACCAGGCAATATCATCGATTGGCATTACGTCGGGATGGACTTGTTGTTCGTGGGGGCAGGTCCAGAAGAAGAAGAAGGGTCCGGGATCATTCCTATAGCGCTCGACAACAAGGGTCAGCAGCCATCCACAGATGAAAACGGAAAGAGGTGCGGTCATGAGACTCTTCCTCGCGTGTAGAAAAGTATCAAGGGAGTGCATTTCCACCTGCTGCTAGGATCCAATATCAGCGTCCTGGTCGCCTCTTCTCTACACCGTACCCTATTTCACTTCTCCAAATAGCATCAAAGCACCAATCCCGCGAGCTCCTACCGTATACACAAACACACGGTGGACGGACCGCCATCTCCGTCCAGTAGCCTTGTCGAAGAACATCCCACGCCTGAAGGCAACAAGAACATGGCAAGTCGTCCCTTGCTGCTGGATCCCCCAATCATCTCCAACCACAGGTGTTCGCCTATCACAAAGGATCAGGTGAAGGAGATGGTCCAAGGCTCTGTCCGCGAAAGCAATGGAATCTCTCAATCATCTCCGAAAACCCCACATGTTTGTACGACCTCATTGAAGGCGGGAACTCACCAAATCATCCGAAAGATAAAGATGGAGTATACTTGCGTAAATGAAATGTATGCACAACTCCATGTTCGTGGAATATTGCTAATATTATAACAGCTGGGATGATAAAACAGGCAAATACAAAGTGGTCGAGTCAGCTGATACTCACACAGGAGACGATGTCCTACGTCTATGGGAGCAGTTCGCCGGACCGACTAGACTTTGTGGTTCAATCGACCTCGCCGACATCAACCCTAACGAAGCCGAGGAAAGCGAGCTTCTTATTTGCAGCCCGACAGTATTTGGCTTCTGCCTGAGCAGCAAACAATCTCGTTCGTGGCGGCCTCCCCCGGATGAGCGATATTTTGGGCTAATGGGCTTTAGTCGAGTTTGCGGTAGCCAACATCAGCGACATCGAATAAAGCCAGTCTTCGTTTGACGATGTCAAGGTCCCGGAGGCGCAAAAGAAGCCAATCTGGGCGCTCACCCAGACTTACCTGAATCGGGCGCCGCGTGATGGCTTCAGAGACCTCGTTCAAGGAAAAGGACGCGGTGTCGATTTCCTGCTTTAGTTTGTTACCCAGCGTGTCCCGTACCTAGCCATTTGCTGACATGCGATAACAGCGGCCCCTCCTGGAGTAGGGAAAACATTGACAGCTGAAACGATTGCAGAGACCTTCAAGATACCCCTCTACATAGTATGTATTCGAGTGGTTCGAACCGACTATTCCCTGCGATTGTTACTGACGACAGACCAGGTTCCGGCGGGGCAGATTGGAGTAGATCCAGTAGTCAAGGTGGAATCAGTCCTGAAGACGGTCTTCAAGATTGCAAGCCGCTGGAAAGCAATCTTGCTTCTCGACGAAGCGGATGTTTCTCACAACCAACCGAGTGCAGGCATTCGACGAAGCGATGATCAGCAGGATACATCTTGCGCTGAAGTACGGAGCATTGGGGCGAGACGCTCGCAAGGCTGTTTGGGATTTTTTCTTGGGTCAGGCCGGAACGAAAATGAGAGATCCGGATTGCGACAGGGCTGTGATCAACGTCGGTCAATGGCCGAGTATGAGAGGACAGTCGTGGGCAAGAGTCATCTGAACGATTCCATTGCGGCGAGGGAACAGTTTCATCGTGTGCTCTCGCTCCTGTTGGAGCATAAGTCTGTCGCCTGTCGACGACGCCGTAGCCAACGTGGAGGTGTGAGTGAGCGAAGGAAGCAAGAGAAGAAGCTGGAGGACTTGGCTTACCTATCGATACCTGTATTTTCTGTCTTCTTGGGGGATATTGTCGGGTTATGAATGATGACGATTGGGCAGGCGGAGCACAGATTGAAACAAAGGGGCTACCGCTCCTA
Organism: Zalerion maritima; assembly: GCA_022664585.2. Taxonomy (NCBI): domain Eukaryota; kingdom Fungi; phylum Ascomycota; class Sordariomycetes; order Lulworthiales; family Lulworthiaceae; genus Zalerion; species Zalerion maritima. The sequence continues at coordinate 1,015 of JAKWBI020000104.1, read as the reverse complement.
ACCGCTAACTTTGGAAGGAATGTATCTATTTAGGCCATGATAAAATAAGTCAGAAGCCCACATCCCCAGCTGGAACGGACGGCCTGCTGATCATCCACTATGAGCGGATCGACTTCCTTTCGCGACATGCGCCAAACTGCCCTAACATATTTACCGTATTTTTTGAAATATTGATAAAATACGGCCTAAAGATTAAATAAATGTAAGGCCAAGGATTTCCCTATTTTAAGAAGGGTAAAAATTATAAAAGCCAGGCTAAAAGACCTAGACATAATAAGGGAAAGGCTTTTTCAGATATGAGACGACAAACTAGGTCACTTGTAAAGGTGGTATAATAAGGTTAACTGGTGGTTGTGTAAGTATTATTATATATTAAAAGGGCGTATGGGGAAACTATTTATAACGTTATTATTAACCCTATTATACCGTACACATTTATAATTTATATATATAAATATACCTGTTATGTATAAGATACACGATAATATATTTTACGCCATAATGTACTAAATACGCGATAGCGTATTGAGTATGCATTGGCGTATTTAACACGCCCATTTAGGCATATATATATATATATATATATATATAAGGCTGGTCGCTTAACCGTAATTGGTAGGCAATTCCATTTGGAATAAAAATATAAAAGAAACCGGTAAAAATTATATTATTATTATATTTTATACTCCCTAGCCGGGGTAAAAGAATATAATATAAGGAAGAAAATACCTTATTATTTATTTTATTTTATATTTTAATTAATATATTACCTATATTTTATAAATATCCTTCCGTAAAATAGTTAAATAATAATTAGGTTATTTATAAGGTCTTATAATAAAACCGCCTAGGCCTATTTATATATCCCTTAATATATAAGGTCCGATGTATTATGGCCTTTTTATACCTTTTTAGAGTATTCCTATAATTGTTTGGTAGAGTAAGTTATATGGGGCAGGCATTGGCCTAATAAAATAATTCCATTTTCCCATAATTCTTAATATAAACTGCTATT
>JAKWBI020001049.1:0-12114 GCA_022664585.2 Zalerion maritima | reverse complement strand
TTTTAATTAACGCCACTTTTATTATTACCCGAAGCCCTTTTTTAGGTATATTTTCTTTAAATTATTAATTTTATATAAGGCTATTTAATTTTAATTTTCCTAATAATTACTCTTATTTTTTCTCCTTCGCCGGCTAGGCCGTAAGGCCGTATCGATCGGGTACTTTAAAACCTAACCACTGGTTTTAACGGCTTTACTCGGCTTTTTTTATCCCCCCCTATTGCTTTATACCTCTTGTTAATTTAACCTTATATAATAAACCAGCCCGGGTTTTTTTTCCCAGGGTTTATCCAGGAGGTCCTCCTTTACCTTTTCCTTTAATTTAATCCCCCTAAATTAACCGCCCCAGCGCACGGTTACGGTCTTTAAAGTTAAAATACCTTTTAAGCACGATACCGTTCAGGCCTTTCAGCTTAGTATTCTCCCGCCGAGACTATTCTTAAGCCTTATTAAAAGGACCCGGTTTAAGCCGGTTTTTAATTTTATTTATAAAATTTATTCCACCTTCGCACCCTTTCCATTTTTACCTCCTAAGGCTAAGCAGAATTAATTATCGTTGCTCTTTTAAAATATCCTTTATTACTTCCAGTTTGGCCTATTTAGGGACCCTTTTTTAAATTATATTTATATGGCCATATATATTAACCTGAATATGTTTAAAACCCTTTTTAAAATTACCAGCCTGGCCCTTGTATTATATAAAAGGGTTAATCGGCCTATTATTATTTCCATCCCATATAAAGGCTTCCTGGGGCAAATTATAAGTGGTTTATATTCCTCCCTTTACTTTTATTATTAATAAGCACTGGCCGTATAATTTAAGGGCGTGGTAAATAAAAACCCTTATAAATATTATACCTCCGGGTGGGCGAATGATTTTTAAAATTAAAAACCTAATATTTTTATTTATTATATATTCCCCTTTTTTAAATATATTTCCGTTCCTAGGTATATTAGGAATAGGTATAATAATTACCTTGGGCTCGGCGAGGTTTATATAACCGAAAATAAAAACCTTAAAAAATATATATTAATTTTAAACTCTAATCCTCCTTATAATGGTTATACCCCCTATAAAAAATTCCGCATCGAAAGGTTATTTAATAATACGGTATGGGAGCAGAATATTAAACATTGGAAGAATTACTTTAAAATTATTTTTAACGGCCCTAATTTTTTAAAAATTATAAACGTTTTAAATTTAAGGGCTAAAAATATTCCCGGCCTAATCAGGCCTCTTATATAATCGGTATAAGGGTTTGGTTCTTTTAGCGCTCGTGGTCGAGGGGGTGGCCAAGGTAAAGCTCCTAAAGGAAATAATAATAATGGCGCGGCGGCCCCTTAGGCTCCTACTCGTCGCGAGGGTTTACGCTTTTGTAAGGAATAGGGGATATTACAAATTTTTTAAAATTAAACCATAATTTCTTCGTCCCGCGATCAATCCTTTCGCTATTACCAGAATAAAAATTATGCTATACAGAACTATCCAATGGCGTCCTTTAATATAAAAAATTAAATTTTTTTTTTTCCCACGAAGGAATTTTTACTCTTACGTATAGCCCTTTAAATAGGGATCCCGCCCTTTTTTCTCCGTAAATTTAAACGAACGAATTAAAACTTAAACGGGTAACCTTTTCCTAAAATTAGAAAATTATTTTTAATTACCACCTATAAATGGTTTAAAATAAGGCCATTCGGTATAATATAGGAACGGAAAAAAAAAAGCGTAAAAATATTCCCTTCCAAATTTCTGGATAAGGGAATATGGTTCTTCTTTTGTATACGTATATATACCTCGGGTTATTAACGAAGCTTTAAGTATATAGTTTTTATTAAGTCCTTTTATAATATTTGGTTTTAAATTAATTGGGGCTTATTATTATATAAGGGAGGGGATATAAAAAAAGGGGAATTTTTTTTTATATAATAATTCCTTTAAAGGTCTTGTAATATTATATAATTTTATTCCTTTATAAAAGGAATATTACCGAATTCTTCCGTAATTATTATTAGGATTTAAAATTGTACTTTTTTCGTTATTTCTAAAAAAGGTACTTTCCCCGATTCCCGCTTTTTATTTTTTAATTCTTTTATATTATATGGTTTTCTTGGCCGTAATATTATAATAATACGTTCGGTTAAATTTTTTTTTTCTCCTAATCGTTATTATAAAATATTACCGTTCGGCGTTAATCCTTACCCAAACTTTTTAATATATTATCCCTAATATAATCTTTTAAACTATCCTCCTTATCGCTTAATCCTATATAATTCTTTCCTAATTTATTATTCCATTTTAAATAGGATTCCTATTTTTTCCAGGTATTATTATTAATTCCTGCCGGCTTATTTTACCATCCGTTCTTTTGGATAAATTTCTTAACCTTATTACTTTTAATTATACGCTTAAAAGGAGGGCTCCCTTTATAGGGCTCCCTAAACTGCACCGTTCTTTTTTTATTCGAAAACTTATAAATAATATAAGGTCCTATTCATCGAGGGTTTTACTTATCCTTTATACTCCTAACCCTTATAATTAATATTTATCGTAATATTAAATCCCCTTTTTTTAATAGAATTTTCCTTATTTTCCCGTTATTTTTTTTATCCACGTACTTGGCCCTTGTTTCCTTATTCCGTCGTAGGATTTGGGCTGCCTCCGTTAAATCCGTTTTTTTCCGTTCCATTACCCGGCTCCTTTTTGCCAAAAAGTCCGCGTACGGTATATTATTTTTCCAATTAATTATTCTCCAAATAAGGAGCGTTATTTTAATAAGGGTAACCATCTTTTAACCGTATAATAATACATATAGGGAGAATCTTATAATTTAGTTTATTATAATTTTTTATATTATTAATACCCCTGGGTACGCGTTAATTTAACTGCCGCCTAATTTTAATAATATATCCCTGGTACTTAAATAGTGGTATTTTATTCCCCTTTACGATTATAAATTATACGCCGATACCGTAATCTTGGCCAGGCCTATTCGTTTTATAAGCTTATTTAAAAACCCTCGATTTTCCGGTCCTCCATTAATTATTAATTTCCCATATATCCCATACTTATAAATTATATTCTGCCAAATAAAATTAGCCATTTGCCTTACGGTGGCTTTTCGCAATGGTCGCCCTTTAATTTATCCTATTAAATTATATTTGGCCTATATAATATAAATATACCCTTTTTTTAGTGGTATTTAAAAAATATTGAGCGAAATTTTAAAAAAAAGGGTTAAAATAGGATTAAAAATTTTTAACGGTATTTTAGGCCTTTAAGGGTTTCGCTTTTAATAAATTAGGCAAATTCTTAATACCTCTTATACTTATTTTTATTATCCTTTTTAATAATAATATTAAATAATAAAATTAAATATAGCGTTTTATTTTTTATACCTTTTATAAATATAATTATTTTAAATAATATATTTCCGGGTTTAATTATTATCGACCATTAAATATAATTATAATTTACCCTTTAAGGTTTTGCATTAAAGCTTTTGGTCCCTTATTAAATAATTTAAAGCCTTTCTTTTTTAACGGAAAAATAATTTATAAAAAATATCGCTCGGTTTTTTTAGGATAATAAAAAAATATACTATTTTTCGGGATTTATTATTTTATATTTCTCCTCCCAAAATCTTAATATCCCTTTAATCCTATACAGCCCTAAGTATATATAACTGCGTATTAATAAAATTTTTAATATTTTCCTTTAATTTATTATTTTTTTTATTTAAAGGTCCTGGGGGTTTTTATAATAACGCGTTTATTATAACGTTTTTATTTCCTAATATATACTCCATATTAAAATCGAATTACCGTATTTATATAATCCATTTGGTAATAAATACTCCGGGTAGGTTAATAATATTATTATTAAATTAATATATTATATTAACCGTATTTATCCTAAGGGTAAAATATGCGCCGTATAGGTAATTCCATAATCGTTTTAAAATTATAAACAGCCCCTTATATTTTAGCTTAACCGAATGGTATATTCCTTTGGCTCCTTTTTAATAATCAAACTTATACCTCGCTATTAGGACCTTCCCTTCCCTTTTTTGGCCGATCCATATTCCCTATCCGGTTCCTAATACGTCTGCTTTAATAATAATACGCCCTGCCTTCGGGGAATAATTAATTTTAATTAAAACTGGGGGCAATATTAGGGTTTATTTAAGGATTTCCGTTATTTTTATATACTTTTCCTTTTAAATAAACTGCGCCTTTATACGGGTAAGTTTATATAAGGGTTTAATAATATAAATAAAATCCTTAATAAATATTCGGTAAAAAACCATTATATTAATAAATCTTTTAATATTTAATATATTTTTAAAAACCGTCCATTTCTTAATTTTAATAATTTTAGCCTATTTAGGATTACGGCCATTCGTTCCGTATATAAAACCTATTATTACGGTTAATTTTTAGCACCATTTGAATTTAACCATAAAAATTATAATTCCGGCCAGCTTATTCCGTAATAATATTTAATCCAAATTCTTAATATATTCGGCTATATATTACCGTACCCCTGGGTAAATTTCTCGCCTATCGTATATAATAATAAAACCTTTAATCGTAATATTATTAATAAGTATCCTATATATTATTGGAATAAAACCTAAAAAGATAATAGAGATAATCCTGTAAAATTAAGTAATATTATTTGTTCCTTTTTACGGAAACGTGGTTATTTTAAATAGGCCGGCAAATATTACAAAGGTAATAAAATCTCGGGATTTTAAATCGAGCACCATTTAATCGTATCCGGAGTAGAAATTTAGGAGTAAAATAAGCTGGTAATAGGTTATATCCTTTATAAATTTATCGGCAATTAAAGGTATAAAAATATTACGAGTTATAACCGAATTAAGCCTTTCCGTTAAATTAATTAAGCGGTACTTCCCATTTTTTTTTAATTAAGAACCAGGGGTTACGGTACGCCGCTTAGCTTGGCTTAATTACCCCCTTTTTTTTTCGCTCCTTAAGCATTTCGATTACCACCGTTATTAATACCTTAGGGATAGGAATACTTTTAATCTGCCACCCTATATAAGGTACCGTATTAATCTTTTAAGGAGGGATTATATTAGGGTTAATTTTGCCTAAATATTCCCAGGATTATACTAACGCTTATTTTTTATTTATAAGTATATTTATAAATATCCTTTATTTTTCCCCTTATAATTCCCCGAGGGATTTTAAAATTTTATTCCTCCTTTTTAATATAAGCCTGGTGCCGCTGTACCCTGCCTTATATAATTATAAGTAAATATATTTGCTTTATTTAATATTATTACGATCTTTTTCCGATGGTTTATTTTTTTCCCACTTTTTCTTATACTAATCCGGGTTTACGGGGGCCGCTTTATACCTTATTTAAATATTTACGGGCTTTATTTTATCCGCCATATGTTTATATATAGTAAAAATATTAATAATATTGGTATTATTAAGGGGAAATGCCTCCTGGGCTCCGCCAACGCCTAGGATTTTATTAATAATAAAATCTCGTATTCTTTTTTTATTATTTCGTAATTCCCGATTATTACCCTTATAATACTTTTTTGGGAAAACGTTTAACCTTTTCCTGGCAGCTTTTCTTTTATAATTAAGGTTCCGTGGATAATTATAAAACTTTCTACGCCCCTACCCCTTTGGTTAATAAAGGGTAACCTTTATATTTGGTTTTCCGGTCCAAATTTTTTTATTTAAAAGGTTCTCCCCTTTTTACGGCCCATTAATATACCCCTCCATGGGCATATTTTCCTTAAATTTCTTTTTAAGGCGCTTAATTTCTTTTATAAAAAATTAGGCTATTATTTTTTTATTATCCGAATCCAAAACTTCCATTATATAGGCAGGGATTTCGATTTTACCAATACGGGGTTTCCTTAATTTTATACTGGCCTTTTTTTTTTTATTGGTTAAATTATAAGGGCTTCCTGCATTTTTCTAAAAACCTTTATTCCCTAAAAATAAATATTACGGAGTATTTTTCCACGTTTTTTTTCCAAGGTTAGGTTTATAATAATAATAATATAATTGCTTCCTTTTATTTTGAGCTCCCCGATTAATACGTTACGCTTTTTATTATAGCATTATTTCCACCCCATTATTATAATAAAAGGCATTTTTAATATTATTTTTGGCGCCCCTTTTCGATCTTTTTCTAGTACGAAAAAATTCTGCGCAATACGTTTAGGTTTTAAAAAAATATGTATCCATTATTATATAACCAAGGCTGAATTAATCTTTTGGCCATTATAACCGGAAAACGTAACTCGCGCCTGGTAAACCTTAAAGCCGTATTTTTAAGCGTAGATTCGTTTTAGGATATTGGCTTCCGCGCCTATATTTATAATAATCCTGGCCAGCCTATTCTTTGGCCCTTTTATATATATTAATAAGCACGGGCTCGGGTAAAGAAAAAAGGGGATTATTAAGGGGATTAATACCAATGGGTTAGGAATATTAATTAAATAGGAGATTACCTTTCCTCCCTTTAATATTGCCGCTTTTAAACCTTTTAGCAGGCTTATAAATAAAACCCTAAAGTTTATACGCTTATATTATTAATATAATTAAATATATATAAGGTTTATAAACTTTAATTCTTTCGGGGGTATATTATTAATAAAGCGTATTTTTATTTTAATTACCTGGTAAATATTAGGCCTATTTAGGATTACCTATCAATATCCCTTTAATTTTTTACCCTTATAAATAATTTTATTAATAATTTCCTTTACCCTTATTTTATCTACCAGTTTTTCTTATAAAATTATCCTTATAAATTATAATACTTATAATACCTCCGCAATTATTAACCCGTAAGGCCTTCCTATAATTTTTATAAATTATTTTTTTATTATTTTTTAAAAAATTAGGTCCGTAAACTTTAGGGGGTCCTTACGCTTATTACCTAAGGGCGCCTCTTCTTCCTCCTATATACTGCGTTCCATCTTTTCCTTTATTACGCCTAATATTTTTTTATAACCAGGATCCTTCTCTTTTCCTTTGGCGCCTTTTTTTTCCCCAACCGCTTTAACCTTATCTTTTACTCTTGCTTTTTTTAAAGGCCTGCCTTATCCTTTTTTAATTTTTTTTTAATTATAATTAAAAACCGATTACGCCATTTTATTATAAACATTAATAATAAGGATTTCCATTATTATTTCCGTTTCCATATTCTCCCAGTTTTCCCACAAATACTTCTTAACCATTATTACCTTACCTTTTATTATAATAAATGGTTAATTATTTTAAATACCATTATTTTTAAGGATTTTATAAACCTTATTGGTTAGGTTTATTTATGGCTGGCGTATTTAAAGTACCTGGTCCTTTTTATTAATTAGGCCAGGCATATTTTTTAAAAACCAGGGGTTTTTTATAATCGTATTTTAGGCCTTTTATACCCGATCGTATTAATCCTTAAGCACCTTTTTTTACTTATAATACCGTAGGAATATTATTTTTATTAATACTTTTTCCGTAATTATATTATTAAATATTTTAATAGGCCAGGTATTATCCTTATTCCTTTCGAAATCCCATTCTGGTATTCGATAAAAGGGGTATTTATAAAAAACTCCGTTAATTCGATTTTAAATATCCTATAAATAATTATATAATATATAATTACTTTTTAAGTATTAATAATATTTTATTACCTTGGTTTGGTATTAGGGCCTTTTATTAAAACTGGTTATTAATATAAAAAATGCTTATATTTTTAAAATTTCCAAAAGGGTTATACTGGTTTCCTGGGGGAATTCGGCCTAAATATAATAAAATCCTCGCGTATAATCCCGTTTAATTTAATAGGTTTAATTAGGATTATACCTATGGTGGTTTTTATATTAAGGCTTATTTTCCCTAATTTTACCATTATCCAATACCAGCTTTATTTCTTCGCCTATTTTTTGGTTTAATAATATATATATATTAACCATATTTAAAGTATTTAACTTTTTAATTAGGTTTTATTTAATTACTTTGGGCAGGATTAATCGGTTAATAGGTATTTTATCGCTTCCTTATGGTCGGAGCGCGGGCGGTAAATCGCGGGGGTCGGTTTAATTCCTTTGGGCCATTTTAATTAAATCGTATTGGTTGGCTTATTAAAATTAGGGGTCGATGGGGTTACGCATGGTTTCCTTAATACGGGCGGTGGTCCCTTTTTTTTTTTATTAAAACTTATTTCCGAACAGCTTTATTATTTTTTTACGCTGATTTAAAAACGCTTTAAACTTTTAAAGGAATTCCTTATAAATTCCGAGGTATAGGTTATTATTTATAATCCCTGTAAAATTATATAATTAAGCCCATAATATATTATCGAAGGCGTTTAAAAACGCGTTCGATAAAATAATATTATTAATATAACCCGTATGGTTCTCCTTATATTAAACGAGCCGGCATTTCCACCCCGTAATATATAACCGTTATTAATTAATATTCTTTATAAGCCAATTTTGGTAAGCGAAGCGCTCCAAATCTGCCATATTACGGCCTTCCTAAAAGGTATCCCTATTTACGAATTCCGTTTTTAGGGCCTTTTTCGCTTTAATCCATATTTTTCCTATAGCGAGCGATTCAATTGGTTCGGCGTAAGTATTAATATAATACTATATAATATAATTTATTTTTTACGCATCGCTTATAAATACTGCCTATTTAAATATTCGATTTAATTCACGCGTATATTAAAAAATATTATTTCCCCTAAATATTACGCTCCCTTATATACCAGGGAGCGGTAACGGTAATCGGACCATAATATATTAATTTATTTTATAAGGATTATATTAACCAGTATTAAATATTATTTTTATAAATTGGCCGGAAAATAATATTCGTTTTATTCTTTAAAATATCGGAAAAATATTCGTATTATATTTTGCCCGGGGCACTGGTATAATAAGAGTTCTAAATAGCGGGATTTTAAATAAGGAAGGATTAAAAGGCGATCGCTCGGCTCCTCGTTTACGTGGTAAGGTTTAAACTTCGTTAATATTTTCGGGTATTTTTACTTTCGAAGATTATTTTTAGGCCTAAGGTTTATTTATAAGGCATTTCTTACCTTCCTTTACCGTAATAATATTCTGGTAAAAAAACCTTCGCCGCGCCTTACCTTAAAAATATAATATAATAAATTTAAATAAAGGAATAATTTTTTAAAAAATAAAATAATTTATAAAAAATGGAAAAAATTATAGGAGTTAGGATTTAAACAGGTTTTTAAAGGGTAATACAATATAGAACTATTTTTTTTAACCCTAGGCTGGAAAATTATAAACGGTCCCTTAAAATTAAAAATAATAATGGTGGTAATGCTTTTTAGGCCTTTTAAATATAATCGTGGGATTTTTATAACTCGAAATAAAAAACCTATATAACCTCCTTAATAATTACCTTCCCATTTTCCGGGTATTAATACTATCCTTCCGGGGCCCTAATAGGTCTTATTCCTCGCATCCCGCGCCTTACGTTAAAAGATTTTAAGCTTTATAAGCATACCGCTTTACCGTTCTTCTTAATTGCCTTTACCCTTTATTACCAATTGGTCCGCTCCTGGTAATTATTAACTTGCCGGCTTTTTATAGGGCCGGGCGTAATATTGGCTAGCTTATTTAGGCTAAAAGGCCTTACCTTACCTTCCCCTAAACTCCAAACCTTCCACAATTTCCTTACCGTATATTTATCCCCCCCCCCCTTTTTGGCCGCTTTTTTGGGTAAAAAAGATTAGGCGTTCTTAAAGGGGGTGGGGAATTAACCATGGTTCTATGGGTGGGAGCCTTAAAAGTTTGGCGTTTATAATCCATAAACTATTATAATCGCCATATTTCCCTTTAATTGCGGTCCGATCGTAATAAAGCGTGGGACCCTTAAACTTTTCCCAAATAAATTTAATTCTCGAAATCTCTCTTTCCTTTTTTTTAATAAAACCTATATAGGATTACCCTTATACCAAATTCCTTAAAAAGGGATCGACCTTAGCTTAAACGGGCGATTTATATTCTTTTAAACTCTTTAAGGGATATTTCCCCTGGCATCCGTTAGGTCGGGCACGGGGTTTAATATTAATAATAAAAAATAAAACTTAACCTAAAAAACGGTGGGGGTTGGGCCTTTATTCGAAAAACAATTTAATAATTATAAAAAACGGTATCCATTTTCCCTTATATTTTGGAGCGCTTAATAATTTTAATCCTTCCTTCTTTTTATGCCCTTTAAAAAACAATAAAGGTATTTTATAATTCCTGTTTTTTGCTTACGGGATTTTAACCGGGATTATACGAATTATCCTTCCGCCACGTAATTTTTAAAATTCTTCGCAATCGTAATAAGCCCCTATAAACCAAGCCCGGTTATTATATATTTCCTCCTGTTTATAAGTAAAATACTAATATTATTTAGCTTTGCCTATTTCTTTTTAAATCGGTTTAAAATACCTCCGTAATCTTTACCTTAATATTATTATCCCCTTAACCGGAATCATATAAATTATCCCTCCGCCATATAGTTTTTGGGATTTTTTTTATAACCGTAGGTAGGATTATAATACGGGCCAATTTAAAGGCGCCTTATTTAGCCCTTAAGCTTTTGCGGTAATTTTAACCAGCCCTAATTATCCCTTCTTTTTAAAACTTCTTTTAATAATATAAGGGCACTTTTATTATTTTCCCCCTTATTTTAAGTTTAACCGGAATTGCGTAAATCGCCCTTTTGCCACGCAACTTTTGGGACCCTTTATAACCGTAATACCCTCGGAGCTTAAGCTGGGCTTATTAAAATATTCCTTCCATTTAAAAGTAAAACTGTAATCCTACTTTTCTTTATACGTATTAACACTTTTAATAATCCCTTTTTTTACTCCTTTTATAACCGAGTAAATAAAGGCTTTTTTATTATATTGCGCCTTAATTTTACGCCGGACTTCCGTAATATAATAGGGGTTTAATTGCTTATTAACCTTTATTATTTTATTTATAAGGGTATAATCAGGGTGTACAGCTTTGTTTAATATTTAAAGCCCAATCCCTTTTTAACTTTCCCACCGTAACCATATACGCGCTTTTAACCGGCACCGGGCCTATTCCGAAATCGAATTCCCGTTATTTGGCTCTGGCCCTTATAAGTTTGCAATATTGCCAGGATAATCCCATGGCGCCGTAAAGCTTCCGCATTATTTTTTTTTTTCGAGGACATATTCCCTAATTCCTTCGTAATAATAAATCGTTTAAAATATAGGTAATTGGGTTTCGAAAGGCTTTTAAGCTTTGTATATTATACAGGTTTGCCCAGTTTTACTTATTATTACCCCTAATTTATTATATTTATTTTATCCTGGGGGCAATTAATTTTTAACCGGATATTATACCTTTACCACCGTGGGCAAAAAACTACCCCCCCTAAAAAGTACAATTTATATAATTTTTTAAATTCTTATAATATAATATATTGGTCGGTTTTTAGTTTTATTATAATATAGGTGTCCGTTTTCGTTTTTTATAATATAAGTATTATAAACTTTTTACCGGTATACCGTAAAAGGGTTTTTTTACCTTAGTGCGATAATTTCCGCGGATTTTTATTTACGCTTATTAATATAATTCCGTACAGTATTATTCCTTAATTATAATTATTAATCTAAGTTAATTAAGGGGAGAGAATAGTAAAGGAATTCCTTAAATTTTAATCCTAAAAAACGCAGGCTTATTACCGAGATTTAAGTTCGTAAATCCTGATTAGACCTTTAAAAAATATAACGGGGAGTAGGTCTGGTAACCTCGTTATATGGTCGGTATTTAAAACCAAACTGTTTAATTTGATTAAACCTTTAATTACGTATTTAAAAATGGCAATATTCCAGAAAATATAAAATAATCCTATACAGAATTATTTCTAAACGATAATATAATATTTGGGGGAAAATATAATGTATTAAATAATAATTATATTTTTATAATTAAGTTTCTACCGCCATGGTTTATTGCCCTCCTAAAAGTCCCATAAATCCCGGGGGTCCTTCTGGCTTTTTATATAATCCTGTACAGGATTATTCTAAGGCTTTAAACTAGTTATTTAAGCAAT
>JAKWBI020001048.1:0-12114 GCA_022664585.2 Zalerion maritima | reverse complement strand
TTATTTAAGCAATCGCGCCGGGCGCCGGTCTTTGGTACAAATGCAGCGGGGGATACCTCCGGCACCGCTACAATATTGGGGATAATATATTAAAAAGTTTGGGTAAGGACCAACGCCGAACGATAATATTTTATAATAGCGATTAGGAGGAAAAAAACGATTTAATCGAATATATTATTATGGTATTACGGTTAAGAAAACCATATAATATAAAAGAATTAAAAAACGAAGAGCGGGAATCGGGGAAAATACCTTTTTTAGGAATAACGAAAAAAGTACGATTCCAAATCCCTATAATAATTACGGAAAAATTCGGTAATATTCCTTTTATAAAGGAATAAAACTATATAATATTACGAAATTTCCAAAGGAATTACCATATAAAAAAAAATCCCCTTTTTTTATATTCCCTCTTTTATATAATAATAAGCCCCAATTAGCTTAAAACCAAATATTATAGAAAAACCTAGTAAAAATCATATATTTAAAGCTTTATTAATAGCCTAAGGTATATATACGTATATAAAAAAAAACCATATCCCCTTATTTAAAAGTTTAAAAAGGAATATTTTTATACTTCCTTTTTTCCGTTTTTATACCATACCAAATAACCTTATTTTAAACCATTTATAAATAATAATTAAAAATAGCTTCCTAATTTTAAGAAAAGGTCACCCGTTTAAATTTTAATTTATTTATTTAATTTAAAGAAAAAAAAGGGCGGGATCCTTATTTAAAGGGCTATACGTAAAAGTAAAAATTCCTTTATGGGAAAAAGTTAATTTTTTATATTAAAGGATACCATTAAATAATCCTGTATAGTATAATTTTTATTTTGGTAATAACGAAAGGATTAATCGCGGGATAAAGAAATTAAGGTTTAATTTTAAAAAATTTATAATATTCCTTATTTTTTACGAGAGCATAAACCCTTATAATAAGTAAAAGCCTAAAAGGCCGCCGCGTTATTACCGCTATTTCCTTTAAAAGTTTTACCTTGGCCACCCCCTCGATTTCGAGCGCCAAAAAAACCAAACCCTTATACCGGTTATATAAAAGGCCTGGTTAAACCGGGAATATCTTTAGCCCCTAAATTTAAAACATTTATAACCTTTAAAAAATTAGGGCCGCCAAGAATAATTTCGAAATAATCCTCCCAATACTTAATATTCTGCTCCCATACCGTATTATTAAATAATTCTTTAATACGGAATTTCTTATAAGGGGTATAACCGTTATAAAAAAAAAAAAACTTTAAAATTAATATATATATTTTTAAGGCTTTTATTTTCGATTATATAAATTTCGTTAAGCCAAAGGTAATTACTATACTTATTCCCGGCATACCCAGGAACGGAAATATATTCGAAAAAGGGGAATATATAATAAACGAAAATATTAGGTTTTTAACCCTAAAAATAATTCGCCTACCTAAAGGTATAATATTTATAAGGGTTTTTATTTACCACACCCTTAAATTATACGGCCAATGTTTATTAATAATAAAAATAAAGGAAGAAATATAAACCACCTATAATTTACCCCAGGAAGTCTTTATATGGAATGGGAATGGTAATAGGCCGATTAACCCTTTTATATAATATAAGGGCCAGGCTGGTAATTTTAAAAAGGGTTTTAAATATATCCAGGTTAATATATATGGCCATATAAATATAATTTAAAGGAGGGTCTTTAAATAGGCCAAACTAAAAAAAACGAAGAATATTTTAAAAAAATAACGATAATTAATTCTGCTTAGCCTTAGGAGGTAAGAATAAAAAGAGTATAAAGGTGGAATAAATTTTATAAATAAAGTTGGAAATTAGTTTAAACCGGGTCCTTTTAATAAGGCTTAAGAATAACCTTAACGGAAGAATACCAAATTAAAAGGCCTAAACGGTATCGTGCCTAAAAGGTATTTTAATTTTAAAGACCGTAACCATACGCTGGGGTGGTTAATTTAGGGGGATTAAATTAAAGGAAAAGGTAAGAAAGGATTTTTTAAATAAACCCTGGGAGAAAAGGCCCGGGCTGGTTTATTATATAAGGTTAAATTAATAAAAGGTATAAGGCGATAGGGGGGATAAAGGGAGCGAAGCAGAGCCGTTAAAACCAATGGTTAGGTTTTAAAGCACCCGATCGATACGGCCTCGCGGTTTAGCCGGCAAAGAAAAAGGAATAGGAATAATTATTAGGGAAATTAAAATTAAATAGCCCTGTATAAAATTAATAATTTAAAAAGAATATACCTGGAAAAAGGCTTCGGGTAATAATAAAAATGGTGTTAATTAAAAGGGCCGCCTAATTATAAATAAAACGTTTAATAATCCAAATACGGCTTTTTATAATATAAGCCCCGGGCCCTTTTATAAAAGGAGGAGGAGTATAAGGGCAAGGGAAAGTAAAGGTTATATAATAAAATATAGGAGAAAAAAAAGGCTGGCTTATAGGTATAATAGGTTTAAAAAAACCAGGAGGCCTATTAGCCATTAATGAATACCGAATAAAAGCCAAAAGATTAGGGAGCCCTTTATAAGCCTCTTTATTATTATTTTGGTTTAAATGGGATATATTTTAAAAGGATTAGGGAGTAGATTAAAAAAAGGGGGTAATAAAGGGAGTAAATGTTTAAGGGAAAAAGGGCTCGGAAAAAGGGAAAAAAGCAAGGAATATATAAAAAAAAGAGTATTATAGGGAAAAGAAAGGCACCGATAAAAAGTATATAAGAGGAAGGATTATTAAAGGTATAGGAGAAAAGAAAGGGAGAGAAATTAGGCCAAAAATATTTATATGGTTATTCGATTAAAAATGGGAGGCCCGTTAATAATTATAAAAAGTTATAAGAATTATAAGGGTAATAGGGAAAAAGGGTAATAATAGGAATACTCGAGGAAATACTTATTTACCTAAAAAAATACCACCGTTTACCTAAAACCCGCCAATATATTTAAACCTTATAAGTATAAATACCCCCTTTTTTCCCCCCATATTTCCTCGATTTCTTTTAATTATACTATCTCCCAGCCTTAAATTTTTATAATATAATCCTACTTAGCTTATTTTTTATTTTAATTTAATTCCTTATTTTTAAATTCCCTTATTTATTAAAAACTTATATTACCCTTAACCTAACCCTTAATATTTAATACCTTTTTAACCTTTTTAACCTAAAAATTTTAATTTAAATATACCTTTTATTTTTTATTATTACCTAATAAAATAAAAACGCCCTAAATAATATTATTTTAATAATGGGAGATTATACCTTTAAAGGGTTAAGGTTAAAAAACGAAACCAGCGCTTAAATACCTAAATATTAATCGGAGTTTTTATTTAAATTATTCCGAAAGGTGATTTTTTATATAAAAGCCCTTATTAAATTTTAGCGCCTATATAAAAACCAGGCCCGTTAAAAAGGGTTAATTTTTTTATATATTTTATACGTGGATAACCTAAAGCTTAAAGAAATTGCCTAAAGGAATATAAGCGTAATTATTAGGAATATATTTAACCTTATCGACCGTTATAAAAACGACCGCTTCCGTTAATGGTTTCAAAGGCCCATTACCATTAAAGCATTTTTTATAAACATTTGGGTATATAAATATAATATTATTAAATTATTAAAATACGACCAACCTTTTTTCTATTAATAATTAATTATTTATAAGTATTACCTCGAAATATATAGCGGGGTAAATAACACTAAATTTATAATTACGGATTTTAAACCTTTAAGGGGGCCTAAGAATATACTAATCATTAAAAATTAAATAACCCTTATAATTCCCTTATAATACCCGTTTTTTAAAAATTACGATTTATTTGGTATAATAAAGGCAGGGGTTAATTTTATAATAAAAGGGTAAAAGAACCCGCGAATAATCTTTATTTAAAACTATTATAAGATTATAATACTTATTATATTTATATTAAAAAATATAAAAAAGGATTTTAAAAGGTATATATAAGAGGTTCGTATAAGGTTTTCGGCGATATTTTAAAATAAAACTATTAAGGGTATATTTAAAAAGTACGGCCTTTAACCTAAGGTCCTCCTTATAATAATTATCTTCGTACAAATTAGCCCCTTTTATTAATCTTAATACCTTATAATATTGGAAACGTTTAGGATTATAATTTATAAGTAGAAAATAATATAAATTTATACGCAAATAAAAAGGGAGGTTTATATTAATAAAAAGGCCCTTATATTTTAGGAATTAAAGGATAATAAAAAAAGGCTATAATACCGCCTTCGAGAATTAAAATTAAGTATAAGGGGAAAAGGAAAAAGGAATTATATATTATATCCCTTCGGGCCACCGCCTAATAATTATATAAAGTATTTTATAAATTAAATAAAGGTGTTTTATATAAATTATTTAAGGTTTATAATAGGCCTTAACTTATTAAGGAACCTTTTTAAAATAAGGTGATTATAAGGGAAAATTGGCATTATTATTTAATACGAGGTCTTTTTATATATAATAACGGAAAATAACGATCCCTAGGGTTATTTGGTTAATAATAAGGAGTGGTAAAGCCTAAATACGAATGCAAATATTGCCGGAATACATTTTTATATATTTAACATTCGTATAGGCCTTAGGCCTTTTTTAATACGCCCTAAGCTTTTTAATATTAGGGTAAATTCCATAATTCGTAAGGGAATAAACCCGTTTAATTTTTATACGGAAAATTAAAAGGATATAATGGAATTAAAATCGGGAAATAATATGGATTTGGACTTTATTTATATAATTAATCCTATATACCGAAGGCGGAGGGGCCAGGCGGCCTTAAAAAAAAGGGGGGTAATAACCGCCCTTGTAAATTTTTTAAGGGAGAATATATATTATCGGGATAAAAGCCTAATTTATTAAAATTATTTAAATTATTATTACATATCTTTTCCCTTTTTTCTTTACCCTTTGCATGTTTTATTATACGCGTATCCCTTATTAATTATTAATCGCTGCCCTTATCCCTACCCTTAAAAATAGCCTTATTTTCCCTATACGCAGCTCCTACCTTTAAACAATTATTATAATTTTAACTCCCCTTATATATTAATTAATACTGGTAAGTGTATAAAGAATAATATAGGCCGTTTTTTAATATTAAGGTGAATAATAATTTTAAAATATTTAAGGAAAAGATTATTAAAAAGCCCTTATATTGTTTATTAATAAAAAGAAAGGCCCACCGGCAAAAAGACCCTAGGTTTTATTTCGTTTAATATTATTTACCCCGTCCCGGACCTAATATATAACCTACCCATACCGAGAATTTTCCGGAATGGGTTATTATTAAAAGAAATATTAAATAAAAGGTTATAAAGGAGGAGAAAAGGAAGGAAGCTTAAAAAAGGGAGGCGGCGAAAATAAAAAATACGGCTTATAATATTAAATATGGCCAGCGCCGCCGATTTAAAAGGATTAGGAGGGCTCCTTAAACTTAATTGGCTTTTAATTATATAAAAAGGGGGGATAAATATTTTATTTTTTATTTTATAAATTATTCGAAATAAAGCTTAAATACCACCAATTAAAATAAACCCTCCGGGGAAAATAAAAATTAGGGCGTAATAAAATCCATAAAAATAAAACTATATAGCCTTATTTAATTATAATAAAATAAAAAAGGGAATTTATAATTATTATAAAAAAGTAATTAATAATATATAAAGGATAAGGAAACGGATAAATTGGTAATATTAATAAAAGCCAGGAAACTTTTCCTGGAGTTTTTCGAACCGCGGGGCGCGGTTTTTTATTATAAATTGGTAAAATATAATAATACCGGAGGTATTCCCCGTTATATTTATACCAAAAACCGGCGCCCGGCGCGATTATTTAAATAATTAATTTAAAGCCTTAAAATAATCCTATACAGGATTATATAAAAAGCCAAAAGGACCCCCGGAACTTGTGGGATTTCTGGGAGGGTAATAAACCATGGCGGTAAAAACTTGGTTATAAAAATATAATTATTATTTAATATATTATATTTTCCCCTAAATATTATATTTTTATTTAGGAATAGTCCTGTACAGGATTATTTTATGTTTTTTAAAGTGTTGCCGTTTTTAAATAGGCAACTGGAGGTTTAACCAAACCAAATAGCTTGGTTTTAGACACCGACCATGCAGCGAGGTTATCAGACCTACTCCCCGCTATAATACTGGTTTCTTTTCCAAAATTTAAAGCCCTTACTTTATATCGTTAAAAAAAACCGCAGCTTTGTATTTTTCCTTTTAAAATAGCGAGGTCTATACACGGTAGGTCTGCTTTAAAACCTATCTTATAATTATTGGCCTGCAGGCTTTATTCGGCGGCCTTTTAATTAATCGACGAACTGTTAGCGCGTTTAAATACTTTTGCTTGGTCCAGGTGACCGAATCGAGTGGTAACCGCTGGACCGTCGTCGATGTGACCAGCTAGATTCCATAACCGGATAACAACCTATAGAGGAAATATTATAAAGACCTATTTAGACCAGATAATGATATTGTACATAAATTTATTTTTTAATTAGGAATAAATACTTGGTAAAAGATGGTGTTTTGCCGAGCCAGACCAGGTAAAGGATAAGGGAGAATACAGAACAAATAAACCTAAGATAAAAAACCAATATACCCGAAGCCAAATCCTATGGTAAAAAGTTACCGGGGATTTTCACGTGGGCCCCTGGTGCTTATAACCCACTTTTTAATAACGGACTTAACCCAAATATCCCATCTTTTGCTCCACGATTTTAATACTTTTTCGCGCTTAGGTTCGTTTATAATAATGGCTCGAATACTTATTTCGATTAAATACTTTAGGGTATAAAAAATCGTAATTTTTACCCTAATAAAAACCTGGTAAAGATTATATTAAAAAAACGAGCTATTTAAAATGGTAATTAATTAACGGCGGATATTCGTATATAATAAAATAAGAAAAACGGGATAATAATTTTATTTGCTTACCGTCCGAGATTATGTTAATTATTCCCCATTATATAGGTAATATTATTCGCCAAAAATATATATACGGAATATTAATTAATCCGTAAAAATTGGTTTAAGGTAAGGTTTAAAATCGGGTATATTATTATATAAATATCCCTTTTTTCGACCGTTTTTATTAAATTCGGATATTATATAAACGCTAAAAAGTGGGCAGTATATTTAAATTTAAAAGCCACCGTATTTATAAGGGCCTTATTTAAGGCTGGGACCGAAATCGGTTTTATTACCTTGGCAGAATATTATAAGGGTATCGAGGCCATTTTTAATTAACCGTTTTTTAAACGCCAAAAAAACCTTTAAAAGGGACTTAAAAAATTGGGTTTTATTATTATTTAAATTAAGCTCGAAGTTTACCCCCGATAATTTTAATATAATTTCCCAGGCAAAATAAAATTTATAAACTTTTATACTTATAAGGTACCTAACGTACGGTAAATTTTTCTTAAGCTTTATGTAATTATTAAGGGCTGCCTATAATTCTTAGGCCATTGGGGCACGGGAATATACGGTAAATAATTTTAAATCCATTAAATTTATATCCATTGGCCCGTTAAAATTTCTTATAAGTATTTATAATCTGGCCTATAACAGCTTTGTTATTTATTCTGTTGGGCTTATTATTAGTGATTGCGGCGCTGTCGGTGTTATTGGAGAAGGGGATCCGGACCTCGGCGTAGTGGACATTACTGTTGGGGGCTTCCTTTGATTGCCTGTCTCCTGGATTCTGGTGCCTGCGGCCTCTTTCCAGGTTTGCGGACATCCTCGCATTGCACGCAGTACAGATCCCGGACTGGGGACCAAGGCATGTACCTGAATTATCCAATGGGAGTACTTTGTCGAGGTGTTC
Source organism: Zalerion maritima (assembly GCA_022664585.2). Taxonomy (NCBI): domain Eukaryota; kingdom Fungi; phylum Ascomycota; class Sordariomycetes; order Lulworthiales; family Lulworthiaceae; genus Zalerion; species Zalerion maritima. The sequence goes on along the minus strand of JAKWBI020001048.1, from coordinate 4,249 downwards.
GAGGATGCCGAAAATGGCACCCACTGCCCAGCCAAAAACGGCACCCTCGACCCCTCCAGCTAACGTTGAATTGGAATTTCAGTGTAGGGGTCAGGCATGCCGTTTTCTGATTGCCCCAAATTTTCGTCACGTGCGGGGCGGTGCACCCTACCCTGTCCCAGTTCCGGGACGACGTCGAGTATTTTTTTTACCGAATTCCAGGTACACGGTCTTCCCAAACCATGTCTGCGATTCCACATCGATATATCTTTTCCATCACCATGCGTCGCTGGCCTCATGCAATCCTTCATTTCGGAAATACGGCATCCGAACCAATCGTGGAATGCCATAATCAAACTACAACTTTGACTGACCAACTTTACTGCAGAGCGGGATTCAGACACGCAACCAACACAACCCAACTTAATGCTACCTGCTGACCGCGACATCGGCATTTGAGACTCGTGTCGTGGACACGAGATCCGGCCAAGAGCCAAGACTCCCTCGCAAACATCTCCGATAACGCCGACGATCATACCCGATCTATATCTTGAGACGCCTCGCCGCTGCGATTTGGAAATCTTCGACCCGCAGCTCTCTCCCCGACCACGTAAGGAGCGAAGAGGAGGGTGTTATAAACCATTGTCCGCAGTTGGATCGAATCATAACGCGGTCGTACTGCTCTTCCGTGCGCCCCGTGCATCTGTGCGCATTGAGGGGCAGATCAGGCCGTTGAAGGGTTCACTCGAATTCTAAAGGTCACGGGAAAGCTGGAGGTGGATTTAATGATTCCCTGGTCTACCCCCTCTGTAAAGCTCCTACCAGAACGGCGACGGGATCCGTGCATATAAATAGAGGTATCTTTTTGCCTGACAACTGGCAGGCCACGTGAATAATCATGTGGTAGCTCGTTGCATAAAGCCCTTATCCGAAATTTGGCGGCCCGAGCCACAGGGTTTTCCAGGCAACAACGCAGCTGTGGGGTAGCCTTAAAGGTATCGAGGCTAGAAAGTGGCCTCTGGCACGAAAAGCGGCAAAAAATGCATGGAGATGATGATGTATTTCGGATCTCTGGCCGATGATGATTCTGCCAGAAGGCAGAAAAGCAGCTACCTAAATAATGGCCGAAAGTGGCTGATTAATCGCAATAAAGGAGTGGAGCCCTTTATTAATATAGCCCCCTTAATTATAAAGGACTTTATATAACCAGTATCGTAATCCTTCTTTTGGTGTTTTCCCCTATAATTTATTTCTTAATGCTTTAAATAGGTCTTATACCCAGCATTTTTATAAACTTCGTGTATTTTTTCTTTTATAAAGGTTTTATAAACCCATCCGTAATTATAATATCCGTACCCATATGGTTAATTTAGAATAATCCCTTTCGGACTATATTAATTACCCATTTATAATATATATTAATATACCTTATCCTGGCGGAGTTAAATTAATTTAGGGCCGTAAATCTGGTATTTTGGTTATTAATAAAGAGGATAATCTTATTCTTTGGTTTAATACCTATATTTTTTATAATATTATTAATTTAAAAAAATAACTTTTCTGCAGGGGTTAAATTAATAAACTCAGTTTCCGTGGTGCTTATTAAGGTAAAAGTCTTTAATTTAAAATATTAATGGATTGGGCTATTTTTAATTATTATAATATGCCCCCCAATTAAATATCGAGTATGGAAATTATTTATAAAAGCGGTATTTATATATATTATTAATTTTTATAATCCGTTTCCTTCCAAAATAATGCCAAAGTTTTTGGTATTTTGCATATAATGCTAAAGGTGTTTAAGTATACGAAGGTAATTATCGCCAAGGCTAAAATTCCCTTTAATAAATTTATTTACCGTAAAGGTAATATTTGAATAAGTAATTATTAATAAATAATTAAGGCTTCCGATTTATTATTAATATAAGGTTATAATATCCTCGTTTTTCTCCCAAATAAAAGGGACCTTAATATTAATAGGCCAGGGAATGTTTTTTGGTTTTATACCATCGCCATTAGCAAATTTACCGATAATCTTCTTCGTATAAAAGTTCTAGGTAAGGTAGACCAGCTTCTTATTTCGATTATAAGTTATTTTTATTTCTAAAAAATAGTATACGGGACCGAGTTTTTTTAATTTAAAAAAGGCCCCAAGTTTAATAGCGATTTCGTTATTTATAATTAATTTATGGGCGGTCAAAAGAAGGTTATTTACGTAAATAAGAATATAGGATCCCTTTTTTTAATTCCAAAATAGGTAATTTTCCCGGGCAAGGGGATAGAAACCAAGTTTTATTAGGGTTATAATTAATATTTCGTATTATTATAATAGCGATCGGGTTAGGCCGTAAAGGGTATTACGAAAAAGGCATACCCTATTTATATTATTATAATATCCTATGGGCTAATAAATAAGGATTCTTTTTCCTTTTAGGATTTTAATATTTAAAAATATTATAACCATATCGAATTAATCGTAATCAAGGTCGTAAATAATAATAAGCCAAAAAAAAAAACGAATCATTATTAAATTGGCCATGGTAATATAAAAGTTTTAAATTTCCTATATTATGGTGTTTTTATAATTCCCGTAAACCATTTATTGGCCGCGGTATTTAATTAAATTATCATTAGGCTTTATTTTAATATTAAAAACCCATTTGCCAGGCAAAATTTTATCTCCCTTTTTTAAAAGTACCAGTTCCTAAATTCCTCGATTAATAAGGCTTTTAATTTCGGTATTTATAGTTTCCTTTTATAGGCCCTAATTATTAAATTTAATGGCCTATTTATAGGATTTAGGCATTGGGCCAAAGGTAATAAATTATATTTTATAATTGGTAATAAGGGTAAAGGCTTTTGGTTCCAGAATTTTATTTTTTTATAGGTAGGTTTAATTAATATAGGAGGCTAAAAATGAGAATTTTGGTTCGTTATTTTTAATATTAAGATCTAAATATAACCCTTTAAAGCGGGGTTTTGATTATCTGGCGAATTATTTTGGCGCCTGTGACGAGCTTTTATTTTTATATAAAATCTCGGGCATTTTCGAAATCGTTAATGGGTTTGGTAAGGGTAAATAGGCGATTTCTTTATTATAATTCTTTTTTTAAGGATCTTCCATCGCGAGATTTTATAAAAATTCCTCTTTAATGGGAATATTATTATTCTTCTTTTTATCTTTTTAATTTGGAGAATGTTCCCTTATAATTCCGACGGCGATTTTAGGAATAATAAAAGTATGATTAGCCCCCTTAAATTCCGCTTCCCCATTTATATTATTTGGTAGGGGGAATCCCTCCCTTAATTTAATATTACGAACCTTAACGACCTTATTTTCCTTAGGTAAATAAACATAATAAATAAACCTAATATTATTTTACCATTTTACGAATTATTCCTTAATCGATCGTGGTATTATTTTGGCGGCTCGTATACGAAAAGCTTCCTTAAAATGTATATAGGTAATGGATCCGAATATTTTAATATGGGTAATAGGGCTTGGAATAATTTTTTTTAAAAAGGTGCTAAATGCCTAAATAGGTAATTTATTGGATTTATTTCCCGAGTATAGAAGTCGATTATTAATATAAATTGCAGCTTCGAAGGCGTAAGGCCATATATATTCCGGCAGTTTGGCATTAATTAAAAATGCTTTAAATAAATCGAAAAGGGTACGATGGTACCTTTCGATTTTCCCCATCGGTTTATGGATATTTAAAGGGTTAAAGCGTATTATAAATCCCCTTTGTTTATAATATTCCATGGCCTTGGCGGTTATAAATTTAACAGTATTGTTTAATTATATTCCCAATATACGGAGACCCGATTAAGTTTTTATTTTACGCATCCAAGCCTTAAGGCGTTCGAGGTATTTTTTTATAATGCGAGTTTTAAGGAGTAAGACCCATTAATACCCTGTAAAGAAATCGATTAAATAAAGGGCGTAATTATAGCCTCCGTACCCCTAAGGTTTAATTATAATTATATCCCTTATAATTATCTGTAAAGGGGTAGTGGGCTAAATAATAGGCGGTTTCCTATTAATAATTTCAGTTAACTTGGCCAGGGTGCAGGCTTCGCAAAAAAAGTTATCGATATCGGTTAAGGTGATTTTCTATTTACTGCAAATTATTTTAATTCGATTTAAGCCGGCGTGTATTAAACGGAGATGCATAATTGGGAATACGTAATGAGCGTAAGCGAGCGAAGTATTCGCTTTCTAAAATCATTAAGCCCGTAAGGGATTACTAAGAGTTACAGGGGGGAA
>JAKWBI020001047.1:0-12125 GCA_022664585.2 Zalerion maritima | reverse complement strand
TTAATAATATTTTATTACCTTGGTTTAATACTGGGGCCTTTTATTAAAACTGATTATTAATATAAAAAGTGCTTATATTTTTAAAATTTCCAAAAGGATTATATTAGTTTTTTAGGGGAATTCGGCCTAAATATAATAAAATCCTTGCGCGTGGTCCCGTTTAATTTAATAGGTTTAATTAGGATTATACCTATAATGGTTTTTATATTAAGGCTTATTTTCCTTAATTTTACCATTATCCAATACCAGCTTCACTTTTTTGCCTATTTTTTGGTTTAATAATATATATATATTAGCCACGCTTAAAGTATTTAATTTTTTAATTAGGTTTTATTTAATTATTTTAGGCAGGATTAATCGGCTAATAGGTATTTTATTATTTCCTCGTGATCGGAGCGCGGGCGGCAAATTACGGGGGTCGGTTTGGTTTCTTTAGGCCATTTTGGTTAAATCGTATTAATTGGCTTATTAGAACTAGGGGTTAATAGGGTTACGCGTGGCTTCCTTAACGCGGGCGGTGGTCCCTCTTTTTTCTTATTAAAACTTATTTCCGAACAGCTTTATTATTTTTTTACGCTAATCCAGGAACGCTTTAAACTTTTAAAGAAGTTCCTTGTAAATTCCGAGGTATAGGTTATTATTTATAATCCCTATAAAATTATATAATTAAGCCTATAATATATTATCGAAGGCGTTTAAAAACGCGTTCGATAAAATAATATTATTAATATAATCCGTATGGTTTTTCTTATATTAAACAAGCCGGCGTTTTTACCCCGCGATATATAACCGTTATTAATTAATATTTTTTATAGGCCAGTTTTAATAGGCAAAACGCTTTAGGTTTACTATATTATAACCTTCCTAAAAGGTATTCCTATTTGCGAATTCCGTTTTTAGGGCCTTTTTCGCTTTAATCCATATTTTTCCTATAATAAATAATTCGACTGGTTCGGTATAAGTATTAATATAATATTATATAATATAATTTATTTTCTGCGCATTATTTATAAATATTACTTATTTAAATATTCGATTTAATTAATACGTATATTAAAAGATATTATTTCCCTTAAATATTACGCTTTGTTATATACCAGGGAGCGGTAACGGTAATTAAACCATAATATATTGGTTTATTTTATAAAAATTATATTAATTAATATTGGATATTATTTTTATAAATTAACCGGGGAATGGTATTTGTTTTATTCCTTAAAATATCGGAAAAATATTCGTATTATATTTTGCCCGGGGTATTGGCGTAATAAAAGTTCTGGATAGCGGGATTTTAAATAAGGGAGGGTTAAAAGGCGATCGCTCGGCTTTTTATTTATATGGTAAGGTTTAAATTTCGTTAACGCTTTCGGGTATTTTTATTTTTAAAAATCGTTTTTAGGCCTAAGGTTTATTTATAAGGCGTTTTTTACCTTCCTTTACCGTAATAGTATTTTGGTAAAAAAGCTTTCGCCGCGCCTTATTTTAAAAATATAATATAATAAATTTAAATGGTGGAATAATTTTTTAAAAAATAAAATAATTTATAAAAAATAAAAAAGATTATAGGAGTTAGGATTTAAATAGGTTTTTAAAGGGTAATATAATATAGGATTATTTTTTATTAACCCTAGGCTGGAGAATTATAAACGGTTCCTTAAAATTAAAAATAATAATGGTGGTAATACTTTTTAGGCCTTTTAAATATAATCGTGGGATTTTTATAACTCGAAATAAGGAATTTATATAATTTCCTTAATAATTACCTTTTTATCTTCCGGGTATTAGTATTATTTTTCCGGGGCCCTAATAGGTCTTATCCCTCGCGTCCCGCGCCTTGCGCTAAAAAATTTTAGGCTTTATAGGCATACCGCTTTACCGTTTTCCTCGATCGCCTTACCCCTTATTATTAATTAATCCGCTCCTGGTAATTATTAACTTGCCGGCTTTTTATAGGGCCGGGTATAATATTGGTTAGTTTATTTAAACTAAAAGGCCTCGCCTTACCTTCCCTTAAGCTTTAAACTTTCTATAATTTTCTTACCGCATATTTATCCCCCCCCTTTGGCCGCTTTTTTAAATAAAGGAAATTAGGCGCCCTCGAAGGGGGTGGGGAATTAACCATAATTCCATGGGTGGGAGCCTAAAAGTTTGGCGTTTATAATTTATAAATTATTATAATCGCCATATTTCCCTTTAATTACGGTCCGATCGTAATAAAGCGTGGGACCCTTAAATTTTGCCCAAATAAGTTTAGTTTTTAAGATTTCTTTTTTTTTTTTAATAAGGCCTATACAGAATTACCCTTATACCAAATTCCTTAAAAGGGGATCGACCTTAATTTAAACGGGCGATTTATATTTTTCCAAGCCCTTTAAAGAATACTTCCCCTGGTATCCGTTAAATCGGGCACGGGGTTTAATATTAATAATAAAAAGTAAAACTTAATTTAAAAAATAATAAGGGTTAAACCTTTATTTAAAGAATAATTTAATAATTATAAAAAACGGTATCCATTTTCCCCTATATTTTAAAACGCTTGGTGGTTTTAATCCTTCCTTTTTTTTATACCCTTTAAAAAACGGTAAAGGTACTTTATAATTTTTATTTTTTATTTACGGGGTTTTAACCGGGATTATATAAATTATCCTTTTATTATATAATTTTTAGGATTCTTTGCAATCGTAATAAGCCCTTATAAACCAAATCCGGTTATTATATACTTTTTCCTACCTATAAATAAAATACTAATATTATTTAATTTTACCTATTTTTTCCCAAATCGGTTTAAAATACCTTTATAATCTTCACCTTAATATTATTATTCCCTTAATTAAAATCACGTAAATTATCCCTCCGCCATATAGCTTTTAGGATCTTTTTTATAACCATAAATAAGATTATAATACGGGCCAATTTAAAGGCGCCTTATTTAACCCCTAAGCTTCCGCGGTAATTTTAACCAGCCCTAATTATCCCTTTTCCTTAAAATTTCTTTTAATAATATAAGGGCATTTTTACTATTTTCCCCCTTATTTTAAATTTAACCGGAATTATATAAATTGCCCTTCCGCCATATAATTTTTGGGATCCTTTATAATTATAATGCCCTCGAAGCTTAAATTAGGCTTATAAAAATATTCCTTTTATTTAAAAATAGGATTATAATCCTGCTTTTTTTTATACGTATTAATACTTTTAATAATCCCTTCCTTTACTCCTTTTATAACCGAGCAAATAAAGGCTTTTTTATTATATTACGCCTTAATTTTACGCCGGACTTCCGTAATATAATAAAGGTTTAATTATTTATTAGCCTTTATTATTTTATTTATAGGGGTATAATAAGGGTGTATAATTTTATTTAATATTCGAAGCCCAATCCCTTTTTAATCTTCCCATTATAATTATATATATATTTTTAACCGGTACCGGGCCCATTTCGGAATCGAATTCCCATTATTTAGCTTTAGCCCTTATAGGTTTATAATATTGCCAGGGTAATCCTATAATACCGCAAAATTTCCGCATTATTTTTTTTTTTCGAAAACGTATTCCCTAATTCTTCCGTAATAATAAATCGTTTAAAGTATAGGTAATTAAATTTCGAAAGGTTTTTAAACTCCGTATATTATATAGGTCTGCCTAACTTTACTTATTATTACCCTTAATTTATTATACTTGCTTTATTTTAAGGGTAATTAATTTTTAACCGAATATTACGCCTTTATTATTATGGGAAAAAAACTGCCCCCCTTAAAAAATATAACTTACGCGATTTCTTAGGTTTTTATAACGCAGCGTACTGGTCGGTTTTTAGCTTTATTATAATATAAGTATCCGCTTCCGTTTTTTATAATATAAATATTACGAACTTTTTACCGGTATATTATAAAAGGGTTTTTTCACCTTAATATAATAATTTCCGCGGATTCCTATTTATACTTATTAATATAATTCCGTATAATATTATTTTTTAATTATAATTATTAATCCAAATTAATTAGGGGGAAAAAATGGTAAAAAAATTCCTTAAATTTTAATCCTAAAAAACGCAGGCTCGTTACCGAGACTTAAATTGGTAAACCCTGGTTAAACCTTTAAAAAATATAATAGGGAATAGGTTTAATAACCTCGCTGTATGGTCGGTATTTAAAACCAAGCTATTTGGTTTGGTTAAACCTTTAATTACCTATTTAAAAGCGGTAATACTTTAGAAAATATGGAATAATCCTGTATAGGATTATTCCTAAACAATAATATAATATTTAGGGGAAAATATAATATATTAAATAATAATTGTATTTTTATAATTAAGTTTTTACCGCCATGGTTTATTGCCCTCCCAGAAGTCCTATAAGTCCCGGGGGTCCTCCTGGCTTCTTATATAATCCTGTACAGGATTATTTTAAGGCTTTAAATTAATTATTTAAATAATCGCGCCGGGCGCCGGTCTTTAGTACAAATGCAGCGGGGGATACCTCCGGCACCGCTACACTAATTATCCCTTTTCCTTAAAACTTTTTTTAATAATATAAGGGCACTCCTATTATTTTCCCCTTTATTTTAAATTTAACCGGAATTATATAAATTACCCTTTTATTATATAATTTTTAGGACCTTTTATAATCGTAATGCCCTCGGAGCTTAAATTAGGCTTATAAGAATATTCCTTTTATTTAAAAATAGGATTATAATCCTGCTTTTTTTTATACGTATTAATATTTTTAATAATCCTTTTTTTTGCTTTTTTTATAGCCGAATAAATAAAGGCTTTCTTATTTTATTACGCCTTAATTTTACACCGGACTTCCGTAATATAATAAAGGTTTAATTATTTATTAACCTTTATTATTTTATTTATAAGGGTATAATAAGGGTGTATAATTTTGCTTAATATTTAAAGCCTAATCCTTTTTTAGCCTTTTTACCGCAATTATATACGTATTTTTAATCGGTACCGGGCCTATTTTAAAATCGAATTCCTATTATTTGGCTTTAGCCCTTATAGGTTTATAATATTACCAGGGTAATTTTATAACGCCGTAAAATTTCCGTATTATTTTTTCTTTTTAAGGATATATTCCCTGGTTTCTCCGTAATAATAAATCGTTTAAAATATAGGTGGTTGGTTTCCGAAAGGCTTTTAAACTCCGTATATTATATAAATCTGCCCAGCTTTACCTATTATTACCCCTAATTTATTATACTTATTTTATTTTAAGGGCAATTAATTCTTAACCGAATATTATACTTTTGCCACCGTGGGAAAAAAACTGCCCCCCTAAGGAATATAATTTACGCGATTTTTTAGGTTTTTATAATATAATATATTGGTCGGTCTTTAATTTTATTATAATATAAATATCCGCTTCCGCTTTTTATAATATAAGTATTATAAACTCCTTATCGGTATACCATAAAAGGGTTCTTTTACCTTAATATAATAATTTCCGCGGATTTTTATTTATACTTATTAATATAATTTTATATAATATTATCCCTTAATTATAACCATTAATCCAAGTCAGTTAAGGGGAAAAAATAATAAAAAAATTCCTTAAACTTTAATCCTAAAAAACGCAGGCTTATTACCGAAACTTAAATTTATAAATCCTGGTTAAAGCTTTAAAAAATATAACGGGAAATAGGTTTGGTAACCTTATTATATGGTCGGTATTTAAAACCAAGTTATTTAATTTGGTTAAACCTTTAATTGCCTATTTAAAAGTGGTAATATTTTAAAAAATATAAAATAATCCTATATAGGATTATTCCTAAAGGATAATATAATATTTGGGGGAAAATATAATATATTAAATAATAATTATATTTTTATAATTAAGTTTTTACCGCCATGGTTTATTGCCCTCCCAAAAATCCCATAAGTCCCGGGGGTCCTTCTGGCTTTTTATATAATCCTGTACAGGATTACTTTAGGGCTTTAAATTAATTATTTAAGTAATCGCGCCGGGCGCCGGTTTTTGGTACAAATGCAGCGGGGGATACCTCCGGCACCGCTACAATAAATGGTTAATATATTTATTATATATTAAATACGCGATAACGTATTTAATACGCCATGATGCATTTAATAGGCGATAGCGTATTTAGTACGCATTGGCGCCGTTAATACGTAATGGCGCTGTTAACACGCAGTAATGGCGTATTAAACACGCAGGGGCGTATTTAATAACACCCATAGGAATAGTTTACAAAGGCGTAAAAAAGTTATAATATATAAGTCCTTATATATTTAAAGATATATATAGGGGCCTAAAAGGTATTATTATAAAACCATAAAAATAACCTAATTATTATTTCACTGTTTTATAAAAAGTATTATAACGGTGCCGGAGGTATCTCCCCGCTGCATTTATACCAAAAACCTAGGCCCGGCGTAATTATTTAAATAATTAATTTAAACCCTAGAATAATCCTGTATAGGATTATATAAAAACCCAAAAGGACCCCCGGGATTTATGGGACTTTTAAAAGGGTCATAAACCATAGCGGTAAAAATTTAAGTATGAAAATATAATTCTTATTTAATATATTATATTTTCCCTTAAATATTATATTATTATTTAGGAATAATTCTGTATAGTATTATTCTATATTTTTTAAAGCGTTACCATTTTTAAACAGGCAATTGGAGGTTTAACCAAATTAAACAGCTTGATTTTAAACACCGACCATGCAGCGAGGTTAGTAGACCAACTCCCCGTTACAGTATACTTATAAAATATAAGCAGTATATTAATTAAAATATAAATAGGGTAAATGGTAAGGGATTTCCTTCCTTATATTATCCTTTTTTACCCCTGCCAGGATGTATAAAACATAATAATAATATAATTTGTACCGGTTTTTCTTATACCTATATTTTAAATAAAATTACCCACCAATTACGGTTAAGCGATTAACCTTATATTTATATATATACCTTAAGGGGCGTGTTAAATATACCATTATATATTTAATATACTATTATTGCGTATTAATTATACCATTACGTATTAACGGCGCCAATATATATTAAATACATTATCCCGTATTAAATATATTATAATATATTAAATATCATATCACATATTTAATATATAATAGGTATATATATATATATATAATTTATATATATGTACGGCGTAATAGGGGTAATAATAATATTATAAATAACTTCCCCATATGCCCTTTTAATATATAATAATAACACTTACATAACCACCAGTTAACCTTATTTATGCCACCTTTACAAGTGACCTAGTTTGACCTCTCATATCTGACAGTTACGGCTGTATTAATCCCCCTCGAACCACTTGCTTCGCCGCCATTATAGTTGGCAGGATATATCTGTCCATTGTGCAGGAATCTCTCGAATTTAGGACTTCCTTAATTTTCGCCAGCCCACCACTCCGGCACCTTAAGGGTGTATTATTAGCGTTTAGCGAAGCTACTTGACCATAAGCTGCACGCAACAAACGGTTAAAAAAGAGGATCTGAACATCTGGAGCCCTGGATGTTCCCCAGAAGTAAAATATGTAGGTATCGATCGTAAGGACGAGTGCTAATTTTCTTGAAATAAAGATATGTGGGGCAGACGTGTTGTAAAGAGTGCGAGGGCGCTACACAACAGCGCGTTGGGTTGCCTAATCAATAGGAGCGTCTCAGCCTGTCGTTGGCAGTAAAATGCCCTGTGGATTTGCGCGCGGCTGCTGATGGAGGGCCGCTTCAAACCCGGCCTGGTAAGGTACTCGAGGGGTAACTCACTGGATTGATATCATCTATACAAGATGCAGCGGATTCCAAGTGCCCCTGCGCTGGATGTGTGAACAGCCTCAGTCCCAATCCACCCACGGATTCTATATTCCATTCCCAGCTATCCTTAGCTATCAATATATCGTCGTTACTACTGGGCTTCACTACCTAATCGTAAGTTACTACGAGCGAATACATAAAGTCACCATAACTCAGAGCTGTGTACACTTGTGGTGCGCATTCCGTTTAATACATGCGCAGATGCCTGACGAAGTCACGTATGGGCCAGTGCAAAGAGTCCGCAATCACGAGTACTGCACTGCCAGCGACGGAACCCAGTTCAAACGTAGGGTGAGGTCGGACGGCAGACGCACCGCATGGGAGCCTGTTTCGCCTCCTTTGGAGGCCGAGGATCCTCCTCTATCTCTCATGCTGGTTCTCCAGAAACAGGCTGAGGGGGAGCCATTCCACTGGTCCTTGTTCGTTGCTCCAGAAGGAACGCAAGGCAACGCCTACCAGGTTAAGGGAGACGCTACGTTCATGCGGCATGACTTTGTTCAAAATATCCGGCTTCTCAGCTCAGCCAGCTACCATGCTTCGTACGTCTTGGCTCAACTCGATGACGGCGAAGAAGCCACCGTGAGGTGGTACGCTGAGAGGGAGGCAGCCCCTCGCGCCGCAAATCGAGGCTCGGTAATGGAAAACTGTCAAGGCTAGACGATCCGGGTCCTCACACGCCTTCAAGAGGCTGGCATTATGAGTGAGGAGTGGGTCACTTTCGCTAAAGGAATAATGGAATCTGTTTAAGGGCCGGGAAGGCAAAGCCAACTTATTCTCATATATTTCAAAACTTCATGGAAGATGCTACGCACGAGGTAAACCTGGCAACGTTTAAACTCGGTAGAGCGCAGTTATAGCCAGATTTTAATATAAAACCCTATTAGTAAATTTATAAACGTTCATGTGCCGCTAGAAAAGAACCCGCCTCGCCTTTATAATGCCTGTAATGTCCCATTCCTGCGGTTTCGTAAACTCCATCCATGTCATCCAGTCGCCATTATCCGAAGGTTTCATAATATTAGCGTATTCCCAATAATCTGGATACCACCCAGCATTCTCCCAGTCCACTATTCCAGTTATCCGGCCAACACTATCAACCATAATATTGCGTGGGGTAAGGTCGCCATGTGCAAAGACAGATATGGATGAGTGCGGAAGTATACTTGGGAGATTCTCTGGAAATGACCCGCCGTTATGGTGAAGATAGCGTTTGTATATGCGGGCTTGCAAGTCGTCATCTGAAAAGATTGGAGACGGGGGCTCGTTAGGATCCTTAAGCAATATATCAGAGCTTGGTGACCCATCAGCCAGACACTGATATAAATGACCGAAAGCAGGTGGGAGCGGAATCTGGCGCAGCTGCCTGACCGTTTCCCAAAGTTCGAGACATATTCGCTTCTTCGTGCTGTTATCAAAGCCGTCCCATACAACTTGAAGTGGAGAGCCGTCAACGAGACTCATGAGGAAAACACCATGCTCTTTTCCATCCTTCAAAAAGTAGTCCGCCGCATATAATTCTGGGAGAGGAACTCGTGTGTATTCCTTCACAAGGCGTAGAGCAGCTTCTTCGCTTCTCGTGGCGCGGTCGCCTCGCTTCTGAACAACGCCGGGATCGATAACCTTGACAACCGCGCCGGATTGGTTACTGAGAATGCGGGGTTGGAAATCGGTGTCATCTTCTTCATCCATGATCGACATCTAGCATAGCTCGTAAGTACAATGGCTGCAGAGAAGATAAGATACTGGATCCTTGCAGCCTAAGGGTCTTACCATTAGCCATGCCTTAGCTCAATTGTAGCTGAGATAGTTCCGAAGCCCTTGAGAAGTTTGGTGCCTCTGTCGCGACTGCGTGCGTAGCGAGGTCGAAGTGATGCCCTTGCTAGTCTTGTGCGTTTGTGCCGTTCGGCCTGGTCCCGTTGGATCGATCGCCCTCATTTAATCCCAGCAATGGATAAACTCCGGTGGACCCTGCCGCGGTTGGGCATGTGGGTCGGTGGTCGTTCTGATTAGACCCAAAATACGTGGGTCACGAGACAATGTCGCTTCAAGCTTGATCACGTGTTACGGCAACTGAAGGTAAGGCAAGTGAGTGAGTAAGTGAATTTTACGCCCAGTCACCTCCCAGCGAGGTATCAGGCTCTATATAACTATTGGCTTAACTAGCTGACACGATCACTTAAAGGTATGACAAAAGATTGTAGCCGAGGTAAGAGCGTTAAGGCGGATTGCGTTGGAGAATTCGCAAGCGTATTTTTTCGTATTTCTTTTTGGTTTCTTTGCTGTAGTAGGGATGGGCATCGCCAGGGGAGCAGAAGCAATCCGGATAACGGCGTCGCTAGTTCGAGGCAATATAGTAGAAGTAAAGCGGACAATATAAAAAGCTTGCAGTTAAAGGTTTTTTCCGGGATTTCTATTTCCCCGAGCACCCGTATTAAATCATGTAATACCTAAGCGTCCTCGTGCACCTAATAAAAGCCCGTCCTTAATATATTTAATAGTATTAAATATAAAAGGTTAAACTAGGTTATTTATAAAGGTGGTATAATAAGTATTAAATACATTACTACGTATTTTATATATTATTATTATATATTAATTGCGCCACTGCGTATTAATTACGGCAATGCATATTAAATACGCTATCGTATATTAAGTATATTATAATATATTAAATACATTATCGCGTATTTAATATATAATATGGATAATTTATATATATAATTTATAAATATATATAGGGTAAAAAAGGTAATAATAATAATATAAATAATTTCCCTATACGCCTTTTTAATGTATAATAATAATATTTATATAATCACGAATTAACCTTACTATGCCCCCTTAATAAATAACCTAATTTAACCTCTTATTATTATAGGCCCACCCATGTTTCAACGTACACACAGCGGGCTAGCCGCGAGACCGATATGCATAAAAGGTTGTCCATAAATCATTCACCCTATCCCAAGCCCTTCTCCCTTTTTTCCCTTTTTCCTTTCCGTAAATCGAATATATATATTATTATAGCACTTATTATTATTGCTCGATATGATTTTAACCCTTTATATATATTCGATTTTTAAATAATCCTTCATTATATTTTATTCCGCACCCACCCCGTAATACCCTTATTATAAATAATAATCCGAATAAAAATAACCAGGCTTCCGCCGGCGGATAAGTATAATACGCCCTCCACAAATCGGTAATATTACTTATTTATTAGGAAATAACTCGGGTATTTGTAATAATTAATAATAAATCCGCGGCCGAGCTAAATAATATGAAAAAACGCCCAATTTAAATGCTTTCGGCCCTTAATACCCGGATTTTTGCGGCGTATTAGGCGCCGCCGGTTATAATAGTCCATAATCTATTAATTATAATAAATTCGCAGCGGAGCTAAGTCCTCTGGCCGGTAAAGTTTAATAATAATAAGGTAAAATAAAAGGTATTCCGGGTTAAAATCGAATATAAATTAATCCTGGATTAAAACCTTATTAAAGGCGATGCGGTTTTATAATATAATATTAATATTTATTTAAAGGATGAACCAAAAGCCCTTATTATAATATTTTATGGTAAAGATAAATTACTAGGTTGAAATCCCGCGCAATTTATTATATATCTGGAAACGGTATTCGGAAATCCTAATAATTATAAATAAGCGATAAAAAAGCTCCACTTTTTATATTAGGGGAAAGAATAATCGTTCCCGGCCTTTTATTCCCGGTTTAAAGAATCTTTAGCGACTATAGGGGGCGCCGTATAGGATAATTTTATTAAGCTTATTATTAAATAAAGCAATATATTAACGCCTTCGCCTAATACTGGTATTAATCCACCTTTTAATTCCTACCAAAAATGGGTTGGTATAATTAATATTTGTGAAGGGCTGAGGTTACGTTGAGGAGTAACGATGAGTGCTATAATAGTATGTATATTCGATTTACGGAGGGGAAGAAGGGAAAAAGGGGGGGAAAGGTTAAAACGGGGGGAATAATCTATGGGTGATTTTTTATATATATCGGTTTTACCGCTAACCCGCCGTGTGTACATTATAATATGGGTGGGCCTATAATATATTTCTCCTTTACCCGTCCGGCCTTATGGCGGTAACGCCGCGGGTGCAATTTTTTACAGCGTAATTATATATTACACCCCATAATATATGTATTTTTCCTCCGCCGCCTTCTCTTATATAAAGCCCTCGCTACGGCCGCTATATATAATAATTATAAGGGCCATTTTTCGGCCGCCTATTATATTTTCCTTAACCTTTACCATAATAATAACCGTAAATCGCCCCC